>BTPG01000005.1:215732754-215787754 GCA_036245525.1 Semisulcospira habei | reverse complement strand
ACCCAACCGACCCCCCTCCCCCTGGCTCACTGACGACATAGCTGAGGCCAAGCGCGAGCGCCGACAAGCGGAACGCCGCTGGCGCTCATCCGACCTCACCATTCACAGACAGATCTTCCAAACAACTAGATCCAAAGTCTGCAGAATGATCTCCGACTCCAAACGTAAACACCTTCAAAACAAAATCCTGGAATCCACTTTTTCCAAAACCCTCTACGCTACCATGAACACACTCCTAGGCATGTATAAAGACTCTCCTCTCCCCAACACACACAGCAAAGAAGAACTCCCGTCCGCTTTTTTCCACCTATTTTTCCGACAAAATCCAAACTCTGCGCAACACACTCGACACTCTGCCTTCTCCGCCTTGCCCTCCCGACACCCCCTTTTCCGGCACCCCCCTCTCGTCCTTCCGGCCCGTCTCTCAGGACGAAGTCCTCAAGACCATAAAGTCCATGCCTCTCAAAACCTGCGAACTAGACCCTCTCCCAGCTTCTCTCTACCGAGACGGCCTTCCAAAACTTCTGCCATTCATTACCGACATCATCAACACATCTCTAGAGAACGGCTCCGTCCCTGATATCTTCAAGTCCGCCATCGTCCGTCCTCTCCTCAAAAAACACAACCTCGACCCAAACTAACTCAAAAACTATCGCCCAGTCTCCAATCTCTCTTTCCTGTGCAAGCTTCTTGAGAAGGTCGTTCTCAACCAGCTCAACCTCCACCTCGCCGACAACAACCTCCTCAGTCCCTTCCAGTCTGCCTATCGCAAACATCACAGCACTGAAACAGCCCTTTTACATATCTTAAACGACCTACTACTCTCCACCGACTCGGGCAACATCTCCCTTCTTACGCTACTCGACCTCTCTGCCGCCTTCGACACTATAGACCACTCTATCCTCCTCCACCGCCTTCACCACTCCTTTGGCATCACTGACTCTGCTCACTCCTGGTTTCTCTCATACCTGTCTGACAGACAGCAGTCCGTCACTATCGACGGCGTCTCCTCCAACCCAGTCACGCTATCCTGCGGAGTTCCACAGGGGTCCGTCCTGGGCCCGGTCCTTTTCACATTCTACACCTCTCCCCTGTCCAACATCATCTAGTCTCACCACATACACCACCACCTCTACGCCGACGACTCACAACTACTAGACAAAGACAAACTCGACAACACTCAGTCACTGCTGACTCGCACGGCTGACTGCTACGAAGACGTGAAAAACTGGATGACAGCAAACAAGCTTAAACTGAATGACGACAAAACGGAAGCCATGCTGGTAGGCACTCGCCAGAAACTTTCCCAGCTCCCTCCCTCCCTCTACCTTCAACTCGACAGCACCCCCATCTCCCTCTCTGACTCGGCCAAAAACCTCGGCGTTATCTTCGATTCCTCTCTTTCCATGATCAGCTTCGTCTCCGCCACGGCCCAGGCATGCTACTTCCACCTCCGCCGCATCATTCGGATCAGAAAATACCTCACTACCGAAGCTGCCACCAAACTTGCTGTCTCTCTCATTCTATCTCGCATCGACTACTGCAACTCTCTCCTTTCCGGCCTCCCTCACTCCACCACTTTCACTCTCCAGCGCGTCCAGAACAATGCTGCCCGCCTCGTCCTCAGAAAGAAAAAATCCGACCACATCACTCCCCTGCTCAAACTCCTTCACTGGCTTCCCATCCCACAACGCATCCAATACAAGATTATGTCTCTCTGCTACAAAGCCCTGAACAACTGCGCTCCTGCCTATCTCTCCAACTTACTTCACCCTACACTCCTTCCTGCTCCCTCCGCTCCGCCTCCGACCCTCTCCGCCTCCACATCCCCCGCACCAAACTCAGCACTTTCGGACCCCGCTCCTTCTCAGTATACGGTCCATCCACCTGGAACACCCTCCCACTCTCTCTCCGTCAGAAACACTCTCTCTCCTCCTTCCAGTCCGCCCTCAAAACTCACCTCTTTCAACAGTTCTAGTCCTATACCACCACACTCCCCACCCTAAGCAGACTGTCGTAATGTATTTCACTATTTGTGGTATGTGAATCGTTGTCTAAAGCGTGCGCATGCGTGCGCGAGTTGTAAGTGCGCGCTTAGAGTTATAATTATTATTAGATAAGCGCATTATAAATACCGTAATTATTATTATTATTATTAACATTAAACGACTACCAACAACAAACGACTACCAAGAACAAACGACTAGCAACATTTAACGACTACCAGCAACAAACGACTACCAACAACACACGAGACAAACACAAGGCGGACAACCTTCAAGAATCACGGCGACAAAACCGCTACCGACAGCCAAAGGGTTGAAGAGACACGAACAGACAACCGGTTGTTAGAAGATCAGAACCACAATCACAATTGACGTCAAATCACTCGCGTCATAGAAATAACGAAAACAACGCTGGCTAATCATAGGGTATCTCAGCTCGGTAATCAACCCTTTGGGGGTCGGCAGCGATTTGAATCCTGAGGAACCACGTCGACCAAATCGCCACCGACAAAGAGCTAAAAGCAGCCAATAGAAAGTGTTCATGTCAGCTAGATTCCTGACATTGTGGTGCAGTGAATATCAGACAGGATATAGTCTCGCTGTTGGTCTCCATGAACAGAAACACAAGACGAGCACACACACACACACACACACACACACACACACACACACACACACACACACACACACACACACACACACACACACACACACACACATGCACACACATACACACCATCACACACACACATGCATACACATACACACACACATACACACCATCACACACACACACACACATGCACACACATATACACACACATACACACCATCACACACACACATACACACCATCACACACACACACAAATGCACACACATACAAACACACGCACGTACCCACACACGCACGTACGAGCGCACACACGCGCGTACGCGCGCGCGCGCACACACACACATCCACACACAAGACTGGAGAAATGTGAGCCTAAGTCTGAAGTAATGCTTTTTAAAAAGAAATTAATAACACTTTGACACACACCGCGTACTTGCAACCCAGTGCACAAAGGCTATCGGCCCGACGGCCTTTTGTGCATCGGGAATGAGTTAAACAAAACATAAGACACACGACGTCCTGCCCGCCATGTTGACATGACCACACTCGACGTACTGCCCGCCATGTTGACATGACCACACTCGACGTACTGCCCGCCATGTTGACATGACCACACTCGACGTACTGCCCGCCATGTTGACATGACCACACTCGACGTACTGCCCGCCATGTTGACATGACCACACTCGACGTACTGCTCGCCATGTTGACATGACCACACTCGACGTACTGCCCGCCATGTTGACATGACCACACTCGACGTACTGCCCGCCATGTTGACATGACCACACTCGACGTACTGCCCGCCATGTTGACATGACCACACTCGACGTACTGCCCGCCATGTTGACATGACCACACTCGACGTACTGCCCGCCATGTTGACATGACCACCGTAAGTGCCAAGGGAACTGATAACTCGAAACGCTGAGCGTCCTGCCCTCCATGTTGACATCACCACCGTAAGTGCCAAGGGAACTGATAGCTCGACAAGCTGAGCGTGAAACCAACAACGGCACGGCGCATGCCCACAGTAATACCTTTCACATCGGCCCGCCCCCATACAGACAGAAAGAGACGGACTCTGACAGTCCACAGGTAGTGCATGATTGCCTGGGCGCTCCTAATCTAACAGCTAATGTGAGAAGCTAATCACGCTCTGCTGTTGAACTAACCCACCTCCCGACACTTAGTGTTATACACCGTTTGACGTTGGCGCGAACACAGTCTCCCAACACTTAGTGTTACACACCGTTTGACGTTGGCGCGAACACAGTCCCCCGACACTTACTGTTATGCACCGTTTGACCTTGGCCACAACACAGTCTCCCGACACTTAGTGTTATACACCGTTTGACGTTGGCGCGAACACAGTCCCCCGACACTTACTGTTATGCACCGTTTGACCTTGGCCACAACACAGTCTCCCGACACTTAGTGTTATACACC
Organism: Semisulcospira habei; assembly: GCA_036245525.1. NCBI lineage: Eukaryota > Metazoa > Mollusca > Gastropoda > Semisulcospiridae > Semisulcospira > Semisulcospira habei. Next base: position 215,783,683 of record BTPG01000005.1, on the reverse strand, counting down.
GTTTGACCTTGGCCACAACACAGTCTCCCGACACTTAGTGTTATACACCGTTTGACCTTGGCCACAACACAATCTCCCGACACTTAGTGTTATACACTGTGTGACGTTGGCGCGAACACCGTCTCCCGACACTTAGTGTTATACACCGTTTGACCTTGGCCACAACACAGTCTCCCGACACTTAGTGTTATACACCGTTTGACCTTGGCCACAACACAGTCTCCCGACACTTAGTGTTATACACCGTTTGACGTTGGCAACAACACAGTCTCCCGACACTTAGTGTTATGCAACGCCGTTGACGTTTCCGCGAACACAGTCTCCCGACACTTTAGTGTTATACACCGTTTGACCTTGGCCACAACACAGTCTCCCGACACTTAGTGTTATACACCGTTTGACGTTGGCGCGAACACAGTCTTCCGACACTTAGTGTTATACACCGTTTGACCTTGGCCACCACACAGTCTCCCGACACTTAGTGTTATACACCGTTTGACGTTGGCGCGAACACAGTCTCCCGACACTTAGTGTTATACATCGTTTGACGTTGGCGCGAACACAGTCCCCCGACACTTAGTGTTATACACCGCTTGACGTTGGCGAGAACACAGCCTGGGACACTTAGTGTTATACACCGCTTGACGTTGGCGAGAACACAGTCTGGGACACTTAGTGTTATACACCGTTTGACGTTGGAGCGAACACAGTCCCCCGACACTTAGTGTTATACACCGTTTGACGTTGGCGCGAACACAGTCTCCCGACACTTAGTGTTATACACCGCTTGACGTTGGCGCGAACACAGTCTCCCGACACATAGTGTTATACACCGTTTGACGTTGGCACGAACACAGTCTGGGACACGTAGTGTTATACACCGTTTGACATTGGCGCGAACACAGTCTCCCGACACTTAGTGTTATACACCGTTTGACCTTGGCCACAACACAGTCTCCCGACACTTAGTGTTAGAAACCGTTTGACGTTGGCGCGAACACAGTCTCCCGACACTTAGTGTTATACACCGTTTGACATTGGCGAGAACACAGTCCCCCGACACTTAGTGTTATACACCGTTTGACGTTGGAGCGAACACAGTCTCCCGACACTTAGTGTTATACACCGTTTGACGTTGGCGCGAACACAGTCTCCCGACACTTAGTGTTATACACCTCTTGACGTTGGCGCGAACACAGTCTCCCGACACATAGTGTTATACACCGTTTGACGTTGGCATGAACACACTCTGGGACACTTAGTGTTATACACCGTTTGACGTTGGAGCGAACACAGTCTCACGACACTTAGTGTTATACACCGTTTGACCTTGGCCACAACACAGTCTCCCGACACTTAATGTTAGAAACCGTTTGACGTTGGCGCGAACACAGTCTCCCGACACTTAGTGTTATACACCGTTTGACCTTGGCCACAACACAGTCTCCCGACACTTAGTGTTATACACCGTTTGACGTTGGCGCGAACACAGTCTCCCGACACTTAGTGTTATACACCGTTTGACCTTGGCCACAACACAGTCTCCCGACACTTAGTGTTATACACCGTTTGACGTTGGCGCGAACACAGTCTCCCGACACTTAGTGTTATACACCGTTTGACGTTGGCGCGAACACAGTCCCCCGACACTTAGTGTTATACACCGTTTGACGTTGGAGCGAACACAGTCAACCGACACTTAGTGTTATACACCGTTTGACGTTGGAGCGAACACAGTCTCCCGACACTTAGTGTTATACACGGTGACCTTGGCCACAACACAGTCTCCCCACACAGTGTTATACACCGTTTGACGTTGGCGCGAACACAGTCTCCCGACACTTAGTGTTATACACCGTTTGACCTTGGCCACAACACAGTCACCCGACACTTAGTGTTATACACTGTGTGACGTTGGCGCGAACACCGTCTCCCGACACTTAGTGTTATACACCGTTTGACGTTGGCCACAACACATTCTCCCGACACTTAGTGTTATGCAACGGCGTTGACGTTTCCGCAAACACAGTCTCCCGACACTTAGTGTTATACACCGTTTGACCTTGGCCACAACACAGTCTCCCGACACTTAGTGTTATGCAACGCCGTTGACGTTTCCGCGAACACAGTCTCCCGACACTTAGTGTTATACACCGTTTGACCTTGGCCACAACACAGTCTCCCGACAATTAGTGTTATACACCGTTTGACCTTGGCCACAACACAGTCCCCCGACACTTAGTGTTATACACCGTTTGATGTTGGCGCGAACACAGTCTCCCGACACTTAGTGTTATACACCGTTTTACGTTGGCGCGAACACAGTCTGGGACACTTAGTGTTATACACCGTTTGACGTTGGCGCGAACACAGTCTCCCGACACTTAGTGTTATACACCGTTTGACGTTGGCGCGAACACAGTCTCCTGACACTTAGTGTTATACACCGTTTGACGTTGGCGCGAACACAGTCTCCCGACACTTAGTGTTATACACCGTTTGACGTTGGCGCGAACACAGTCTCCCGACACTTAGTGTTATACACCGTTTGACGTTGGCCACAACACAGTCTCCCGACACTTAGTGTTATACACCGTTTGACCTTGGCCACAACACAGTCTCCGGACACTTAGGGTTATACACCTCTTGACGTTGGCGCGAACACAGTCTCCCGACACATAGTGTTATACACCGTTTGACGTTGGCACGAACACACTCTGGGACACTTAGTGTTATACACCGTTTGACGTTGGCGCGAACACAGTCTCCCGACACTTAGTGTTATACACCGTTTGACCTTGGCCACAACACAGTCTCCCGACACTTAATGTTAGAAACCGTTTGACGTTGGCGCGAACACAGTCTCCCGACACTTAGTGTTATACACCGTTTGACCTTGGCCACAACACAGTCTCCCGACACAGTGTTATACACCGTTTGACGTTGGCGCGAACACAGTCTCCCGACACTTAGTGTTATACACCGTCTGACCTTGGCCACAACACAGTCACCCGACACTTAATGTTATACACTGTGTGACGTTGGCGCGAACACCGTCTCCCGACACTTAGTGTTATACACCGTTTGACGTTGGCCACAACACAGTCTCCCGACACTTAGTGTTATACACTGTGTGACGTTGGCCACAACACAGTCTCCCGACACTTAGTGTTATACACCGTTTGACCTTGGCCACAACACAATCTCCCGACACTTAGTGTTATACACTGTGTGACGTTGGCGCGAACACCGTCTCCCGACACTTAGTGTTATACACCGTTTGACCTTGGCCACAACACAGTCTCCGGACACTTAGGGTTATACACCTCTTGACGTTGGCGCGAACACAGTCTCCCGACACATAGTGTTATACACCGTTTGACGTTGGCACGAACACACTCTGGGACACTTAGTGTTATACACCGTTTGACGTTGGCGCGAACATAGTCTCCCGACACTTAGTGTTATACACCGTTTGACCTTGGCCACAACACAGTCTCCCGACACTTAATGTTATACACCGTTTGACGTTGGCGCGAACACAGTCTCCCGACACTTAGTGTTATACACCGTTTGACCTTGGCCACAACACAGTCTCCCGACACAGTGTTATACACCGTTTGACGTTGGCGCGAACACAGTCTCCCGACACTTAGTGTTATACACCGTCTGACCTTGGCCACAACACAGTCACCCGACACTTAATGTTATACACTGTGTGACAGTGGCGCGAACACCGTCTCCCGACACTTAGTGTTATACACCGTTTGATGTTGGCCACAACACAGTCTCCCGACACTTCATGTTATGCAACGCCGTTGACGTTTCCGCAAACACAGTCTCCCGACACTTAGTGTTATACACCGATTGACCTTGGCCACAACACAATCTCCCGACACTTAGTGTTATACACTGTGTGACGTTGGCCACAACACAGTCTCCCGACACTTAGTGTTATACACCGTTTGACCTTGGCCACAACACAATCTCCCGACACTTAGTGTTATACACTGTGTGACGTTGGCGCGAACACTGTCTCCCGACACTTAGTGTTATACACCGTTTGACCTTGGCCACAACACAGTCTCCCGATGCTTAGTGTTATACACCGTTTGACCTTGGCCACAACACAGTCTCCCGACACTTAGTGTTATACACCGTTTGACCTTGGCCACAACACAATCTCCCGACACTTAGTGTTATACACTGTGTGACGTTGGCGCGAACACCGTCTCCCGACACTTAGTGTTATACACCGTTTGACGTTGGCCACAAAACAGTCTCCCGACACTTAGTGTTATGCAACGCCGTTGACGTTTCCGCGAACACAGTCTCCCGACACTTAGTGTTATACACCGTTTGACGTTGGCGCGAACACAGTCCCCCGACACTTAGTGTTATACACCGTTTGACGTTGGCGCGAACGCAGTCACCCGACACTTAGTGTTATACACCGTTTGACGTTGGCGCGAACACAGTCTCCCGACACTTAGTGTTATACACCGCTTGACGTTGGCGCGAACACAGTCTCCCGACACATAGTGTTATACACCGTTTGACGTTGGCCACAACACAGTCTCCCGACACTTAGTGTTATACACCGTTTGACCTTGGCCACAACACAGTCTCCCGACACTTAGTGTTATACACCGTTTGACGTTGGCCACAACACAGTCTCCCGACACTTAGTGTTATACACCGTTTGACGTTGGCCACAACACAGTCTCCTGACACTTAGTGTTATGCAACGCCGTTGACGTTTCCGCGAACACAGTCTCCCGACACTTAGTGTTATACACCGTTTGACGTTGGCGCGAACACAAGTCCCCGACACTTAGTGTTATACACCGTTTGACGTTGGCGCGAACACAGTCTCCCGACACTTAGTGTTATACACCGTTTGACGTTGGCGCGAACACAGTCTCCCGACACTTAGTGTTATACACCGTTTGACCTTGCCCACAACACAGTCTCCCGACACTTAGTGTTATACACCGTTTGACGTTGGCGCGAACACAGTCTCCCGACACTTAGTGTTATACACCGTTTGACGTTGGCGCGAACACAGTCCCCCGACACTTAGTGTTATACACCGTTTGACGTTGGAGCGAACACAGTCTCCCGACACTTAGTGTTATACACCGTTTGACGTTGGCGCGAACACAGTCTCCCGACACTTAGTGTTATACACCGCTTGACGTTGGCGCGAACACAGTCTCCCGACACATAGTGTTATACACCGTTTGACGTTGGCATGAACACACTCTGGGACACTTAGTGTTATACACCGTTTGACGTTGGCGCGAACACAGTCTCCCGACACTTAGTGTTATACACCGTTTGACCTTGGCCACAACACAGTCTCCCGACACTTAATGTTAGAAACCGTTTGACGTTGGCGCGAACACAGTCTCCCGACACTTAGTGTTATACACCGTTTGACCTTGGCGACAACACAGTCTCCCGACACAGTGTTATACACATTTTGACGTTGGCGCGAACACAGTCTCCCGACACTTAGTGTTATACACCGTTTGACCTTGGCCACCACGCAGTCACCCGACACTTAGTATTATACACTGTGTGACGTTGGCGCGAACACCGTCTCCCGACACTTAGTGTTATACACCGTTTGACGTTGGCCACAACACAGTCTCCCGACACTTAGTGTTATACACCGTTTGACGTTGGCCACAACACAGTCTCCCGACACTTAGTGTTATGCAACGCCGTTGACGTTTCCGCGAACACAGTCTCCCGACATTTAGTGTTATACACCGTTTGACCTTGGCCACAACACAGTCTGCCGACACTTAGTGTTATGCAACGCCGTTGACGTTTCCGCGAACACAGTCTCCCGACACTTAGTGTTATACACCGTTTGACCTTGGCCACAACACAGTCTCCCGACACTTAGTGTTATACACCGTTTGACGTTGGCCACAACACAGTCTCCCGACACTTAGTGTTATGCAACGCCGTTGACGTTTCCGCGAACACAGTCTCCCGTCACTTAGTGTTATACACCGTTTGACCTTGGCCACAACACACTCTCCCGACAATTAGTGTTATACACCGTTTGACCTTGGCCACAACACAGTCTTCCGACACTTAGTGTTATACACCGTTTGACGTTGGCGCGAACACAGTCTCCCGACACTTAGTGTTATACACCGCTTGACGTTGGCGAGAACACAGTCTCCCGACACTTAGTGTTATACACAGCTTGACGTTGGCGAGAACACAGTCTTCCGACACTTAGTGTTATACACCGTTTGACGTTGGCGCGAACACAGTCTCCCGACACTTAGTGTTATACACCGCTTGACGTTGGCGAGAACACAGTCTCCCGACACTTAGTGTTATACACCGTTTGACGTTGGCGCGAACACAGTCTCCCGACACTTAGTGTTATACACCGTTTGACCTTGGCCACAACACAGTCTCCCGACACATAGTGTTATACACCGTTTGACGTTGGCGCGAACACAGTCTCCCGACACTTAGTGTTATACACCGTTTGACGTTGGCCACAACACAGTCTCCCGACACTTATTGTTATACACCGTTTGACCTTGGCCACAACACAGTCTCCCGACACTTAGGGTTATACACCTCTTGACGTTGGCGCGAACACAGTCTCCCGACACATAGTGTTATACACCGTTTGACGTTGGCACGAACACACTCTGGGACACTTAGTGTTATACACCGTTTGAGGTTGGCGCGAACACAGTCTCCCGAAACTTAGTGTTATACACCGTTTGACCTTGGCCACCCACAGTCTCCCGACACTTAATGTTAGAAACCGTTTGACGTTGGCGCGAACACAGTCTCCCGACACTTAGTGTTATACACCGTTTGACATTGGCCACAACACAGTCTCCCGACACAGTGTTATACACCGTTTGACGTTGGCGCGAACACAGTCTCCCGACACTTAGTGTTATACACCGTTTGACCTTGGCCACAACACAGTCACCCGACACTTAATGTTATACACTGTGTGACGTTGGCGCGAACACCGTCTCCCGACACTTAGTGTTATACACCGTTTGACCTTGGCCACAACACAGTCTCCCGACACTTAGTGTTATGCAACGCCGTTGACGTTTCCGCAAACACAGTCTCCCGACACTTAGTGTTATACACCGATTGGCCTTGGCCACAACACAGTCTTCCGACACTTAGTGTTATGCAACGCCGTTGACGTTTCCGCGAACACAGTCTCCCGACACTTATTGTTATACACCGTTTGACCTTGGCCACACCACAGTCTCCCGACACTTAGTGTTATACACCGTTTGACCTTGGCCACAACACAGTCCCCCGACACTTAGTGTTATACACCGTTTGACGTTGGCGCGAACACAGTCTCCCGACACTTAGTGTTATACACCGTTTGACGTTGGCCACAACACAGTCTCCCGACACTTAGTGTTATATACCATTTGACGTTGGCGCGGACACAGTCTCCCGACACTTAGTGTTATACACCGTTTGACGTTAGCCACAACACAGTCTCCCGACACTTAGTGTTATGCAACGCCGTTGACGTTTCCGCGAACACAGTCTCCCGACACTTAGTGTTATACATTGTTTGACCTTGGCCACAACACAGTCTCCCGACACTTAGTGTTATACACCGTTTGACCTTGGCCACAACACAGTCTCCCGACACTTAGTGTTATACACCGTTTGACGTTGGCGCGAACACAGTCTCCCGACACTTAGTGTTATACACCGTTTGACGTTAGCCACAACACAGTCTCCCGACACTTAGTGTTATGCAACGCCGTTGACGTTTCCGCGAACACAGTCTCCCGACACTTAGTGTTATACATTGTTTGACCTTGGCCACAACACAGTCTCCCGACACTTAGTGTTATACACCGTTTGACCTTGGCCACAACACAGTCTCCCGACACTTAGTGTTATACACCGTTTGACGTTGGCGCGAACACAGTCTCCCGACACTTAGTGTTATACACCGTTTGACCTTGGCCACAACACAGTCACCCGACACTTAATGTTATACACTGTGTGACGTTGGCGCGAACACCGTCTCCCGACACTTAGTGTTATACACCGTTTGACCTTGGCCACAACACAGTCTCCCGACACTTAGTGTTATGCAACGCCGTTGACGTTTCCGCGAACACAGTCTCCCGACACTTAGTGTTATACACCGTTTGACCTTGGCCACAACACAGTCTTCCGACACTTAGTGTTATGCAACGCCGTTGACGTTTCCGCGAACACAGTCTCCCGACACTTAGTGTTATACACCGTTTGACGTTGGCCACAACACAGTCTCCCGACACTTAGTGTTATGCAACGACCGTTTGACGTTTCCCGCGAACACAGTCTCCCGACACTTAGTGTTATACACCGTTTGACCTTGGCCACAACACAGTCTCCCGACACTTAGTGTTATACACCGTTTGACCTTGGCCACAACACAGTCCCCCGACACTTAGTGTTATACACCGTTTGACGTTGGCGCGAACACAGTCTCCCGACACTTAGTGTTATACACCGTTTGACGTTGGCCACAACACAGTCTCCCGACACTTAGTGTTATATACCATTTGACGTTGGCGCGGACACAGTCTCCCGACACTTAGTGTTATACACCGTTTGACGTTAGCCACAACACAGTCTCCCGACACTTAGTGTTATGCAACGCCATTGACGTTTCCGCGAACACAGTCTCCCGACACTTAGTGTTATACATTGTTTGACCTTGGCCACAACACAGTCTCCCGACACTTAGTGTTATACACCGTTTGACCTTGGCCACAACACAGTCTCCCGACACTTAGTGTTATACACCGTTTGACGTTGGCGCGAACACAGTCTCCCGACACTTAGTGTTATACACCGTTTGACGTTAGCCACAACACAGTCTCCCGACACTTAGTGTTATGCAACGCCGTTGACGTTTCCGCGAACACAGTCTCCCGACACTTAGTGTTATACATTGTTTGACCTTGGCCACAACACAGTCTCCCGACACTTAGTGTTATACACCGTTTGACCTTGGCCACAACACAGTCTCCCGACACTTAGTGTTATACACCGTTTGACGTTGGCGCGAACACAGTCTCCCGACACTTAGTGTTATACACCGTTTGACCTTGGCCACAACACAGTCACCCGACACTTAATGTTATACACTGTGTGACGTTGGCGCGAACACCGTCTCCCGACACTTAGTGTTATACACCGTTTGACCTTGGCCACAACACAGTCTCCCGACACTTAGTGTTATGCAACGCCGTTGACGTTTCCGCGAACACAGTCTCCCGACACTTAGTGTTATACACCGTTTGACCTTGGCCACAACACAGTCTTCCGACACTTAGTGTTATGCAACGCCGTTGACGTTTCCGCGAACACAGTCTCCCGACACTTAGTGTTATACACCGTTTGACGTTGGCCACAACACAGTCTCCCGACACTTAGTGTTATGCAACGACGTTGACGTTTCCGCGAACACAGTCTCCCGACACTTAGTGTTATACACCGTTTGACCTTGGCCACAACACAGTCTCCCGACACTTAGTGTTATACACCGTTTGACGTTGGGCACAACACAGTCTCCCGACACTTAGTGTTATACACCGTTTGACGTTGGGCACAACACAGTCTCCCGACACTTAGTGTTATACACCGTTTGACGTTGGCGCGGACACAGTCTCCCGACACTTAGTGTTATACACCGTTTGACCTTGGCCACAACACAGTCTCCCGACACTTAGTGTTATGCGCCGTTGACGTTTCCACGAACACAGTCTCCCGACACTTAGTGTTATGCACCGTTTGACGTTGGCGCGGACACAGTCTCCCGACACTTAGTGTTATACACCGTTTGACCTTGGCCACAACACAGTCTCCCAACACTTAGTGTTATACACCGTTTGACCTTGGCCACAACACAGTCCCCCGACACTTAGTGTTATACACCGTTTGACGTTGGCGCGAACACAGTCTCCCGACACTTAGTGTTATACACCGTTTGACGTTGGCGCGGACACAGTCTCTCGACACATAGTGTTATACACCGTTTGACGTTGGAGCGAACACAGTCTCCCGACACTTAGTGTTATGCACCGTTTGACGTTGGCGCGGACACAGTCTCCCGACACTTAGTGTTATGCACCGTTTGACCTTGGCTACAACACAGTCTCCCGACACTTAGTGTTATGCACCGTTTGACGTTGGAGCGAACACAGTCTCCCGACACTTAGTGTTATGCACCGTTTGACCTTGGCTACAACACAGTCTCCCGACACTTAGTGTTATGCGCCGTTGACGTTTCCGCGAACACAGTCTCCCGACACTTAGTGTTATGCACCGTTTGACCTTGGCTACAACACAGTCTCCCGACACTTAGTGTTATGCACCGTTTGACGTTGGAGCGAACACAGTCTCCCGACACTTAGTGTTATGCACCGTTTGACCTTGGCTACAACACAGTCTCCCGACACTTAGTGTTATGCGCCGTTGACGTTTCCGCGAACACAGTCTGCCGACACTTAGTGTTATGCACCGTTTGACGTTGGCGCGGACACAGTCTCCCGACACTTAGTGTTATACACTGTGTGACGTTGGCCCGAACATAGTCTCCCGACACTTAGTGTTATGCACCGTTTGACGTTGGCGCGGAACAGTCTCCCGACACTTAGTGTTATACACCGTTTGACCTTGGCCACAACACAGTCTCCCGACACTTAGTGTTATACACCGTTTGACCTTGGCCACAACACAGTCTCTCGACACTGAGTGTTATACACCGTTTGACGTTGGCGCGGACACAGTCTCCCGACACTTAGTGTTATACACCGTTTGACCTTGGCCACAACACAGTCTCCCGACACTTAGTGTTATGCGCCGTTGACGTTTCCGCGAACACAGTCCCCCGACACTTAGTGTTATGCACCGTTTGACGTTGGCGCGGACACAGTCTCCCGACACTTAGTGTTATACACCGTTTGACCTTGGCCACAACACAGTCTCCCGACACTTAGTGTTATACACCGTTTGACCTTGGCCACAACACAGTCTCCCGACACTTAGTGTTATACACCGTTTGACCTTGGCCACAACACAGTCTCTCGACACTGAGTGTTATACACCGTTTGACGTTGGCGCGGACACAGTCTCCCGACACTTAGTGTTATACACCGTTTGACCTTGGCCACAACACAGTCTCCCGACACTTAGTGTTATGCGCCGTTGACGTTTCCGCGAACACAGTCTCCCGACACTTAGTGTTATGCACCGTTTGACCTTGGTCACAACACAGTCTCCCGACACTTAGTGTTATACACCGTTTGACCTTGGCCACAACACAGTCTCCCGACACTTAGTGTTATGCACCGTTTGACGTTGGCGCGGACACAGTCTCCCGACACTTAGTGTTATACACCGTTTGACCTTGGCCACAACACAGTCTCCCGACACTTAGTGTTATGCACCGTTTGACGTTGGCGCGGACACAGTCTCCCGACACTTAGTGTTATGCGCCGTTGACGTTTCCGCGAACACAGTCTTCCGACACTTAGTGTTATGCACCGTTTGACCTTGGTCACAACACAGTCTCCCGACACTTAGTGTTATACACCGTTTGACCTTGGCCACAACACAGTCTCCCGACACTTAGTGTTATGCACCGTTTGACGTTGGCGCGGACACAGTCTCCCGACACTTAGTGTTATACACCGTTTGACGTTGGCCACAACACAGTCTCCCGACACTTAGTGTTATACGCCGTTTGACGTTGGCGCGGACACAGTCTCCCGACACTTAGTGTTATACACCGCTTGACGTTGGCGCGAACACCGTCTCCCGACACTTAGTGTTATACACCGCTTGACGTTGGCGCGAACACAGTCTCCCGACACTTAGTGTTATACACCGCTTGACGTTGGCGCGAACACAGTCTCCCGACACTTAGTGTTATACACCGTTTGACGTTGGCGCGAACACAGTTGTTTCCAAACATCTCCTTTAAAAAAACCCCACACTTTTCTGTTCCCTTTAAGAACAACTCATTCAGTGCCAACTGACCTAATATAGAATATTTTTACTTTACACAGTCTATCCCAAGACCGAAATCCCCAAATGTTATGTTGCCCTCTGAAGGACTGTATTACAATTACTAGAGACAGATCGAGCATGATCGTTCAAGGGTGGTGCCAGAATAGCTTGGCGCCTATGGGCGCCAAGCTATTCCGGCACCACCCTTGAACTATCATGCTCGATGCATGTCTTGCTGTGGTGTGTCCGGGCTGAATGAGCTAATCTCCTAGTATGTATTGATTTTGCTGTACATTCGTAAAATTTGGTGACAAGACAAGAACAAGCCATTTTCAGTCCCCTGACAGAGCCCCAATATGCGTGCATGTTGCTATAGTTCACGCTTACCGCTCACTACGTCAAGCTGAAAGATTATATCCAGACCAACGCTATCACTGAACAGTTCATCCTCTCTGGGTGCTCCATAATCACCGTAATGCTGAGTGCTTTCCGACTTTCACCAACATTCTCAATTCACCAACATTCTCAATTCACCAACATTCTCAATTCACCAACTTTTTCAATGCAACCCCACACCCAGACCACGGCCACACCGGACGAAAATTCTGACACAGCATGTAGCCGAAGACGATAAAGAATTGTTGACGTCACAGTAGAAATCGACGTAAAGAATTGTTGACGTCACAGCTGTGGAACTTCGTGTTGGGGGGGGGGGTAGGGGGGGGGGACTTTTAGATTATTATAAGAAAAAACCTAGGTAAGCAAAACGCTTGTGTTGGCTCTATTAACGTCAATCCATGACATAAAACAGGGATCAGACGACAGCGGGTTAAATACGCTAAAACATGGATGGCGATGATTGACAGCCTCGACCTGCTTTTGGCACACAGCTCCACCTCCTCGGCAGAGCCTCGGAGACAGAACTTGTGTATCAAAGCAAGTGTCGGATCGTAAATCACCACTCCTGATACAGCATATATGTATATAATACTACATTTATAACCAGTCTTTGTTCTTCTTTCTAGCGAAACCCAAGACTTCTGCAGAGGATTTTGCAATAGCAGTTTTCAGTTGTTCCCAGAGTGTTTCAGGGGAGGAGTCTGCTGGGTCCGCTGTGTCTTTGAGCCTGCGCTGTAAATCTGTCTGAAAGGCAGCTTTCACGTCGTCACGCTGAAGGCTGGCAACATCAAGCTTTTTCTTGGGGGGCCCCCATTTCTTGGGTTTTGGCTTGACGTGGAGCCTGAGTTTGCAGCGGACAAGGCGGTGGTCAGTGTGGCACTCTGCGCTGGGCATCACTCTGGTGAGGAGGACATCACTGCGGTCCCTCTGACGCACTAGGACATAGTCGATAAGGTGCCAGTGTTTGGAGCGAGGATGCATCCAGGTGGTCTTTCGACTGTCCTTTTGCTGAAAAGTAGTGTTGGTGAGAAGTCTGACTGTTCCAACTATCGGGGAATTACACTGCTGTCCATTGCTGGGAAAATCCTTGCAAGGCTGCTCCTGAATCGGCTGGTACCTGCCATCGCTGAAGACCAACTCCCAGAGGGCCAGTGTGGCTTCAGAGCAAACAGGAGCACCACCGATATGGTCTTTGTGCTGAGACAGCTACAGGAGAAGTGCCGCGAGCAGAACAAAGGGCTGTACGTAACGTTTGTCGACCTAACAAAAGCGTTCGACACTGTGAGCAGGCAAGGCATGTGGCAGATCCTGGAGCGACTTGGCTGTCCCCCAAAGTTCCTCAACATGATTGTCCAGCTACACGAGGACCAGCAAGGTCAGGTCAGACTCAACAATGACCTCTCAGAACCATTCCCCATTCTCAACGGCGTAAAGCAGGGCTGCGTGCTGGCACCGACCCTCTTCACCATCTTTTTTAGCATGATGTTGAAGCAGGCCACAGTGGACCTCGATGATGACGATGCAGTGTACATCAGGTATCGTCTCGATGGCAGCCTGTTCAACCTCAGACGACTGCAGGCCCACACGAAAACCCTAGACCAACTGATCCGTGAGCTGCTTTTTGCTGATGATGCTGCCCTCGTTGCACACACAGAGAGAGCCCTGCAGCGCATCACGTCCTGCTTCGCAGACGCTGCCCAGCTCTTTGGACTCGAGGTCAGTCTGAAAAAGACAGAGGTCCTCCATCAGCCGGCACCCAAGACAGTGTATCGCCCTCCTCACATCACCATCGGCGAGTCTGAACTAAAGTCAGTGCACCAGTTTACTTACCTTGGCTGCATTATCACGTCGGACGCCAAGCTGGACAAGGAGCTTGACAGCAGGCTGGCAAAAGCGAACAGCGCTTTCGGGCGACTTTTCAAACGGGTGTGGCACAATCAACAGCTGAAAACAGGCACCAAGATCAGCGTGTACAGAGCTGTGGTCCTCACCACCCTGCTGTATGGTTCCGAGTCCTGGGCCCTCTACCGCAGCCAACTACGACTCCTCGAACGCTTCCACCAGCGCTGCCTGCGTACCATCCTGGGCATTCACTGGAGTGACTATGTCACCAATGTCGAGGTCCTTGAACAGGCTGAAACCGTGAGCATCGAGGCTTTGCTGCTGCGGACACAGCTCCGCTGGGCGGGGCATGTCTCCAGGATGGAGGATCATCGCCTACCAAAGATCACCCTGTTCGGCGAGCTTGCTACTGGACACCGTGACAGAGGGGCACCAAAGAAGAGATACAAAGACTGTCTCAAGAAGTCACTTAGTGCCTGCCAAATCGACCACCACCAGTGGTCTTCGCTTGCTGTGGACCGTGACACCTGGCGCTCCACTATTTACAAGGCAGCTGTCTCCTTTGAGGACTCTCGCAGAACTAGCCTTAAGGACAAGCGGCTCAGGAGAAAGAACAGAAATGCCGCAACTCAGAACTCTGGCCATACCTTCCCCTGCAGCCACTGCGGTCGAACCTGCCTGTCCCGGATTGGCCTCCGCAGCCACGAACAAGCCTGCAGACGTCGTGGGCAACTCCTATAAAATCTTCGTTCGCGAAGTCCAGCCAAGAGAGAGAGAGTGTTGGTGATGACCAGTTGCTGCTCTGCACAGAACTCCAACAGTAGGCGGCCATTATCATTGCAGTTCCCGACGCCATGCTTGCCGAGGACTCCTTTCCAGGCTTCAGAGTCCTGGCCCACTCGGGCGTTGAAGTCACCAAGGATGATGACTTTGTCGTCTGCAGGGGTGCTCTGTATGAGGCTGCGCAGATCAGTGTAGAACTTGTCCTTTTCAGCAGACTCTGCCAGGAGGGTTGGGGAGTACAAACTGAAAAGGGTGACGTGTTGCTGGTGTCTCAGTGGGAGGCGCATGGACATGATGCGGTCTGAGTGACCCGTTGGTAGGTTTTCCAGCTTAGTCACAATGGAGGTCTTGACCATGAAACCCACGCCTGAGAGCCGTCTTTCTCATTCAGGCCTGCCTGACAAGTAGAGGGTGTACCCAGCGCCAAGTTCTTGGAGGCTGCCTTCGTCCGGAAGGCGTACTTCACTGAGCGCGGCGATGTCGATGTTTAACCTCCGCAATTCATGGGCAATGAGGGCGGAGCGACGTTCAGGGCGTCCGCTGTCTGCTTTGTCGAGCATGGTTCGGATGTTCCAGCATGCTACGTTGAGTCCGGTCGTGGTCGTCATGAGAGTGGATCCGTTATTCTTTCTTGTTTTTTGACCGCAGGAGAAGATGCCCGTTGACCGCAGTGGACCTCGATGATGACGATGCAGTGTACATCAGGTATCGTCTCGATGGCAGCCTGTTCAACCTCAGACGACTGCAGGCCCACACGAAAACCCTAGACCAACTGATTCGTGAGCTGCTTTTTGCTGATGACGCTGCCCTCGTTGCACACACAGAGAGAGCCCTGCAGCGCATCACGTCCTGCTTCGCAGACGCTGCCCAGTCTTTGGACTCGAGGTCAGTCTGAAAAAGACAGAGGTCCTCCATCAGCCGGCACCCAAGACAGTGGATCGCCCTCCTCACATCACCATTGGCGAGTCTGAACTAAAGTCAGTGCACCAGTTTACTAACCTTGGCTGCATTATCACGTCGGACGCTAAGCTGGACAAGGAGCTTGACAGCAGGCTGGCAAAAGCGAACAGCGCTTTCGGGCGACTTTTCAAGCGGGTGTGACACAATCAACAGCTGAAAACAGGCACCAAGATCAGCGTGTACAGAGCTGTGGTCCTCACCACCCTGCTGCATGGTTCCGAGTCCTGGGCCCTCTACCGCAGCCAACTACGACTCCTCGAACGCTTCCACCAGCGCTGCCTGCGCACCATCCTGGGCATTCACTGGAGTGACTATGTCACCAACGTCGAGGTCCTTGAACAGGCTGAAACTGTGAGCATCGAGGCTTTGCTCCTGCGGACACAGCTCCGCTGGGCGGGGCATGTCTCCAGGATGGAGGATCATCGCCTACCAAAGATCACCCTGTTCGGCGAGCTTGCTACTGGACACCGTGACAGAGGGGCACCAAAGTAGACATACAAAGACTGTCTCAAGAAGTCACTTAGTGCCTGCCAAATCGACCACCACCAGTGGTCTTCGCTTGTTGTGGACCGTGACACCTGGCGCTCCACCATTTACAAGGCAGCTGTCTCCTTTGAGGACTCTCGCAGAGCTAGCCTTAAGGACAAGCGGCTCAGGAGAAAAAAACAGAGATGCCGCAACTCAGAACCCTGGCCATACCTCCCCCTGCAGCCACTGCGGTCGAACCTGCCTGTCCCGGATTGGCCTCCGCAGCCACGAACAAGCCTGCAGACGTCGTGGGCAACTCCTATAAAATCTTCGTTCGCGAAGTCAAGCCAAGAGAGAGAGAGAGAGAGAGAGAGAGAGAGAGAGAGAGAGAGAGAGAGAGAGAGAGAGAGAGAGAGAGAGAGAGAGAGAGAGAGAGAGAGAGAGAGAGAGAGAGAGAGAGAGACTACATTTATATACTGACTCCCATTAAAAACGCGAAAAGTGTCTGTGTGCCCACAAACAAAGAGCCACCCTGACAGCGAAACAAGACAATTTTATTTGTTGCTTACTTCAAATGTTCAGCCTACTGTCTGAGCTGCCTTTACACAAACATTGTATGAGTTATCGTCCTTGGCTACCTTGGAGGACACAGGGTTTCATTAGTGGTTTAAACAAGCAAAACTGGACACACTCTGCGAAGCAAGTTTCCTGTGATATGTTTTAACACACAAGTTGTGTGGATTGCTTATGATGTTATTAACTGCCTCAAACGAAATTTGACTCGAAAAAATCATTAGAGAACCAGAACGTCCGGTGCACATTTTAAATAAACATTATTTGATTTAATGTGAATTACTTTCAAACCATTTTGTTACTGGCATGCGCCAGTGACTGACACAGAGAAAAAAAACACACCCATATCCATTTGATTATGTAAATATGGCCGCTAACCTAAAAATATGGTGAAAAATTGGTTGGCTTTCAGCTGTGTGCTCTCCAGATGCTCCCAATATCACTTTCAATATCCTGTAATGGTCGTGTCACTGATGACGTCATAAGTCACCGATGTGCGATTTTTAAGACTAAACATTCTATTTGCACACGACATAACACACTCTTCATAACATTTTCTAATAAATGACGTCAAAATAACCCGGATTAAAGCATATTTACGAAGAAAAGCTCTATGGTGAAAAATTCGCGTTTCTTTTGTTCATCAGTATATATCTTGGCTTTGACTTCGCGAACGAAGATTCTATAGGGGTTGTCCACGATGACATCGTGGATCAGTATATACGGATACAGGATTTGACACACTCAGTACAACCGGCACCTGGTCCGTCTGCTTGCAGACATTGAATGAAAGGTTTCGGAAATAATGTTTGACCAGTATTGCTGATGTTGTGAAAGGTACTATAAAACATAGAAGTGGAGTGTCCGTATACTATCATTTCTGGACATACCTCGCCACTCCAATTCTCAAACTGTTTGATTCATAGGAACCTCGAGCTTCGCTCTCGGTGACTATGAATCCAAACAGTTTGAGAATGAAGTCGCTCGGTCTGTCTAGAAATGATATATAGTATACGGACACTCCACTTCTATGCTATAATATAATACTACATTTATGTATGGATACAGGACATGGCGCGTCAGTTCAACTGCTGTTTTGTGTTTTGATCTTGTTGGGACTGGAAAGATGGAGTGCGGCCGCGGACCCGAGGAGAAATGTTGGAGGAACTGAGTGAGGCCCGTGGACTGACAGAGTGGCGTGACTGTCACTGTGCTTCGCCTGTAGTCGTGTTGGCCTGAGGACCTTGAGCGCATCGGGCAGGTACCATCGTGACAGCGCCAGGAACAAAAACAAAAACACGCGTCAGGTGGTGCTGCAATGTGTCGTGCCTAACATGTGCCGCCTGACGGCCTCTAACGATCAACGTAATTCACCTGCTCTAGTGCCGCCTGAGGGCCATAATTGTCAACGTGTCTTCGCCTGTAACAATAAGATTGAAAGTGTGAAATGAAAAGCAACACTTGGCCTGTAAACACCGGGCCCGGATCTCAGCAAGCCACACGCTACGAATTTTTTACTTGACGCAAAGCACAGCGCCCCGCTCTCACTCTCCCACCCCCACTCACCCTCCTACCCCCTTCTCAATTACTTTCACTTTCCTACTCCGGGTGCAAGGGGCTCAGTTGGAAGAGCGACAAACTCTTGTCTTGTAGTTCACGGGGTTCGAACCGTTGTGGAATCAACATTTGTACTGATCCAATTCAGCACTCCGTCTTTGAAACCATCCTCTTTGGCGGCAAAATATATTCAATCAAACTAAACGTACGTTTTATTTTACCCAGAGTGTATGTGGCGGCGTCACGGCCACGTGATGGGTTCCCTGCTGGAGTGCGTGCACCGTGCAGCAGAAAGTCGGCCGCCGCGTCACGGATCACTAAACAGCACAGGTGAGATTGTTACACACTAACTGTTCATGCCTCTGCCTCGTCAGTTGACACGCTAGTTAGGACAACTCTCTCTCTCTCTCTCTCTCTCTCTCTCTCTCTCTCTCTCTCTCTCTCTCTCTGTGTGTGTGTGGGGGGGGGGGGGGAGGGGGAGGGGGTTGGAGGGGGTTTCCTTTTTTATCGGCTTAGGACGGAGATGGTAGGTGATAACAGCTGGGACAGATCGGTTACTTCTCGTGACTGTGTGTTTGTGTGGTTGGGTGGTGGTGGTGTGAGGGGGGAGGAGGGGCGGGGGGGGGGGGAGGTGGAATATTTAACCTGAGGCAGATGATGAGACGTTGCTTTTCACTGGTAAAAACATCAATAAAAAGGGGGGGGGGGGTAGATCTTTTCGCTCCTGGCTATGAAGCAACAACGGGAGTGGGGGTGGTGGTGGTGGGGGGGGGGGGGTAGATCTTTTCGCTCCTGGCTATGAAGCAACAACGGGAGTGGGGGTGGTGGTGGGGGTGGGGGGGGGGGTGGGGGGGTCGAAAAATCAAACGATGGGGTTGTGGTGGTGGTGGTGGCGTGTGTATGTGTATGAGGAAGACCGCTGGCCACAAATTCAAACGACGGAAGGAAGGGTGTGGGAGCAGGAGGGTGAGGTTGGGGGTGTTGTTTGCAAACTCCCAGAATAGGATTTGCAAGTTGCATTTCCAGTGTGTTCATGCCGGGTCACAGGCATGGGATATTCGTTGTGAAGCGACCATGTGTAGCGCGGGTAATAGTGTCTGTGCTATTTCCTATTGCCCGTGTTACAGAGGTGATCCATTTCACAGCGGCCATGTGTAGCACGGGTAATAGTGTGTGTGCTGTTTCCTACTGCCCGTGTTACAGAGGTGATCCATTTCACAGCGGCCATGTGTAGCACGGGTAATAGTGTGTGTGCTATTTCCTACAGCCCGTGTTACAGAGGTGATCCATTTCACAGCGGCCATGTGTAGCACGGGTAATAGTGTGTGTCCTATTTCCTACTGCCCGTGTTACAGAGGTGATCCATTTCACAGCGACCATGTGTAGCACGGGTAATAGTGTGTGTGCTATTTCCTACTGACCGTGTTACAGAGGTGATCCATTTCACAGCGACCATGTGTAGCGCGGGTAATAGTGTGTGTGCTATTTCCTACTGCCCGAGTTACAGAGGTGATCCATTTCACAGCGACCATGTGTAGCGCGGGTAATAGTGTGTGTGCTATTTCCTACTGCCCGTGTTACAGAGGTGATCCATTTCACAGCGACCATGTGTAGCACGGGTAATAGTGTGTGTGCTATTTCAGTCCTACTGCCCGTGTTACAGAGGTGATCCATTTCACAGCGACCATGTGTAGCACGGGTAATATTGTGTGTGCTATTTCCTACTGACCGTGTTACAGAGGTGGTCCATTTCACAGCGACCATGTGTAGCACGGGTAGTAGTGTGTGTGCTATTTCCTACAGCCCGTGTTACAGAGGTGATCCATTTCACAGCGACCATGTGTAGCACGGGTAATAGGGTGTATGCTATTTCCTACTGCCCGTGTTACAGAGGTGATCCATTTCACAGCGACCATGTGTAGCACGGGTAATAGTGTGTGTGCTATTTCCTACTGCCCGTGTTACAGAGGTGATCCATTTCACAGCGGCGACCATGTGTAGCACGGGTAATAGTGTGTGTGCTATTTCCTACAGCCCGTATTACAGAGGTGATCCATTTCACAGCGACCATGTGTAGCACGGGTAATAGTGTGTGTGCTATTTCCTACAGCCCGTGTTACAGAGGTGATCCATTTCACAGCGACCATGTGTAGCACGGGTAATAGTGTGTGTGCTATTTCCTACAGCCCGTGTTACAGAGGTGATCCATTTCACAGCGACCATGTGTAGCACGGGTAATAGTGTGTGTGCTATTTCCTACAGCCCGTGTTACAGAGGTGATCCATTTCACAGCGACCATGTGTAGCACGGGTAATAGTGTGTGTGCTATTTCCTACGGCCCGTGTTACAGAGGTGATCCATTTCACACAACCATCCAGTGCCTGTGGCCGGGGTAGTGAATAATAATAATGAGTACTTGTATAGCGCCTAACCTCAGATTAGAGCTCTAGGCGCTTAACAAAAACTAATGTACAAAAATAACTAATTACAAACATGTTACTTGTGGGCAGTGGGCAGATGTTCACATCTGCACGGGACATAGACGACCCCGCCCTCCACGAGTCGCCTGCTGCCTTGCAGGCCTGGCCGCTTGGCTGCGGAAAGGCTAAGGGAGGAAACCCCTGACATCAAAGCCCCCGTGTCTCCGGGGAAGGCTTTTGAGCCAGAGACTAGGACAAGGACAGTCTGATATAAAACCTACGACCCGAGGACCTCGATGCCATCGTCCCAGCTTGCTAGGCCATGGCAGATGAACCAAGGGTTTAAAGGGTGGGGCCAGTACTGCGCACACTGCACTCCACCAAAAAGCTCCACCGCGCAGGCTTTAGGAAACGTCCACGGACCATGACACTGACCATTCCAAGTCCTGTAGCGACGGGCGAGGGGCGAAACGGCAGGTGAAAGATGTCACTGGAAGCCGCAGTCTCAAACCTGCATGCAGGCGGTTCAGGATATTGGTCGCCTGATGTTGACCTGGGGATGACAACATCACTCGGCACACCCTGAACGACCAAGCAGCCTTCTCTAGGGACAGCACTGCTTGCTCCACACGGAGAGGGGCCTAGAAAAGGTGGCCTAACCAAAGCTCGTCCCCTCGCAACCCCAGTTGGCTAGCCGCGGTCAACGGGCATCTTCTCCTGCGGTCAAAAAACAAGAAAGAATAACGGATCCACTCTCATGACGACCACGACCGGACTCAACGTAGCATGCTGGAACGTCCGTACCATGCTCGACAAAGCAGACAGCGGACGCCCTGAACGTCGCTCCGCCCTCATTGCCCATGAATTGCGGAGGTTAAACATCGACATCGCCGCGCTCAGCGAAGTACGCCTTCCGGACGAAGGCAGCCTCCAAGAACTTGGTGCTGGGTACACCCTCTACTGGTCAGGCAGGCCTGCATCAGAAAGACGGCTTTCAGGCGTGGGTTTCATGGTCAAGACATCCATTGCGACTAAGCTGGAAAACCTACCAACGGGCCACTCAGACCGCATCATGTCCATGCGCCTCCCACTGAGACACCAGCAGCACGTCACCCTTCTCAGTGTGTACTCCCCAACCCTCCTGGCAGAGCCTGCTGAAAAGGACAAGTTTTACACTGACCTGCGCAGCCTCCTACAGAGTACCCCTGCAGACGACAAAGTCATCATCCTTGGCGACTTCAACGCCAGAGTGGGCCAGGACTCTGAAGCCTGGAAAGGAGTCCTCGGCAAGCATGGCGTGGGGAACTGCAATGACAATGGCCGCCTACTGTTGGAGTTCTGTGCGGAGCAGCAACTGGTCATCACCAACACTACTTTTCAGCAAAAGGACAGTCGAAAGACCACCTGGATGCATCCTCGCTCCAAACACTGGCACCTTATCGACTATGTCCTAGTGCGTCAGAGGGACCGCAGTGACGTCCTCCTCACCAGAGTGATGCCCAGCGCAGAGTGCCACACTGACCACCGCCTTGTCCGCTGCAAACTCAGACTCCACTTCAAGCCAAAACCCAAGAAATGGGGGCCCCCCAAGAAAAAGCTTGATGTTGCCAGCCTTCAGCGTGACGATGTGAAAGCTGCCTTTCAGACAGATTTACAGCGCAGGCTCAAAGACATAGCGGACCCAGTAGACTCCTCCCCTGAAACACTTTGGGAACAACTGAAAACTGCTATTGCAAAATCCTCTGCAGAAGTCTTGGGTTTCGCCAGAAAGAAGAACAAAGACTGGTTTGACGAAAACGATGTAGAGATCCAGGAACACCTAGCAAAAAAAAAAAGAGCCGCCCATCAGGCCCACCTAGCCCAGCCTTCCTGCCCTGTGAAGAAGTCTGCCTTCCGCCTCGTCTGCAGCAGTCTCCAGCGCAAGCTCAGAGATCTCCAGAATGAGTGGTGGACCAGACTTGCACAGAGGACCCAGCTTTGTGCTGACAATGGTGACTACAGGGGCTTCTACGAAGCACTGAAAGCAGTGTATGGCCCCAGGCACCTGGTACAAAGTCCCCTGCGAAGCGCGAATGGCCAGGCACTCCTCACAGATAATACCTCCATCTTGAACCGCTGGTCGGAATACTTTCAGAGCCTCTTCAGCGCTGAGCGCACTGTTCAAGAAGCAGTCGTCCTACAAATCCCACACCTCCCAGTAAAGGTTGAATTGGACGAACCGCCCACCGCTGAAGAGACCCTCACAGCCATCCACCAGCTCAAGAGTGGCAAAGCAGCAGGCATTGATGGAATACCGCCAGAGATCTGGAAACATGGAGGCACAGCACTGCACAACAAGCTCCATGACCTCTTTCTCTGCTGCTGGGAGGAAGGAACACTACCAAAAGATCTCCGTGATGCAGTCGTTATCACCCTGTACAAGAACAAAGGCGAGAAGTCTGACTGTTCCAACTATCGGGGAATTACCCTGCTGTCCATTGCTGGGAAAATCCTTGCAAGGCTGCTCCTGAATCGGCTGGTACCTGCCATCGCTGAAGACCAACTCCCAGAGGGCCAGTGTGGCTTCAGAGCAAACAGGAGCACCACCGATATGGTCTTTGTGCTGAGACAGCTACAGGAGAAGTGCCGCGAGCAGAACAAAGGGCTGTACGTAACATTTGTCGACCTAACAAAAGCGTTCGACACTGTGAGCAGGCAAGGCATGTGGCAGATCCTGGAGCGACTTGGCTGTCCCCCAAAGTTCCTCAACATGATTGTCCAGCTACACGAGGACCAGCAAGGCCAGGTCAGACTCAACAATGACCTCTCAGAACCATTCCCTATTCTCAACGGCGTAAAGCAGGGCTGCGTGCTGGCACCGACCCTCTTCACCATCTTTTTTAGCATGATGTTGAAGCAGGCCACAGTGGACCTCGATGATGACGATGCAGTGTACATCAGGTATCGTCTCGATGACAGCCTGTTCAACCTCAGACGACTGCAGGCCCACACGAAAACCCTAGACCAACTGATTCGTGAGCTGCTTTTTGCTGATGATGCTGCCCTCGTTGCACACACAGAGAGAGCCCTGCAGCGCATCACGTCTTGCTTCGCAGATGCTGCCCAGCTCTTTGGACTCGAGGTCAGTCTGAAAAAGACAGAGGTCCTCCATCAGCCGGCACCCAAGACAGTGTATCGCCCTCCTCACATCACCATTGGCGAGTCTGAACTAAAGTCAGTACACCAGTTTACTTACCTTGGCTGCGTTATCACGTCGGACGCCAAGCTGGACAAGGAGCTTGACAGCAGGCTGGCAAAAGCGAACAGCGCTTTCGGGCGACTTTTCAAGCGGGTGTGGCACAATCAACAGCTGAAAACAGGCACCAAGATCAGCGTGTACAGAGCTGTGGTCCTCACCACCCTGCTGTATGGTTCCGAGTCTTGGGCCCTCTACCGCAGCCAACTACGACTCCTCGAACGCTTCCACCAGCGCTGCCTGCGTACCATCCTGGGCATTCACTGGAGTGACTATGTCACCAACGTCGAGGTCCTTGAACAGGCTGAAACTGTGAGCATCGAGGCTTTGCTGCTGCGGACACAGCTCCGCTGGGCGGGGCATGTCTCCAGGATGGAGGATCATCGCCTACCAAAGATCACCCTGTTCGGCGAGCTTGCTACTGGACACCGTGACAGAGGGGCACCAAAGAAGAGATACAAAGACTGTCTCAAGAAGTCACTTAGTGCCTGCCAAATCGACCACCACCAGTGGTCTTCGCTTGCTGCGGACCGTGACACCTGGCGCTCCACCATTTACAAGGCAGCTGTCTCCTTTGAGGACTCTCACAGAGCTAGCCTTAAGGACAAGCGGCTCAGGAGAAAAAACAGAGATGCCGCAGCTCAGAACCCTGGCCATACCTTCCCCTGCAGCCACTGTGGTCGAACCTGCCTGTCTCGGATTGGCCTCCGCAGCCATGAACAAGCCTGCAGACGTCGTGGGCAACTCCTATAAAATCTTCGTTCGCGAAGTCAAGCCAAGTAGTAGCAAGTACAAAAATGCAATTTACAAAATGTACAAAAACAAAATGCAACGCACTCTGTAAACAAGCTATAAAGTCACCATTCAAAAGTGCTACGCTTATGGACTCATACTGGCATTCACACACACACTCACACAAACACTACTTCTAACAGATAGAGATGACTTTAACATGACAGGTGCGTGACAAAGTCATTTGTAGCTGACAGAAAAAACATGGGTCTTTAGGGCTCGCTTGAATGCCTCTCTCGAATCCACGTATCTCAGTTCGGGTGGGAGATCATTCCAAACAACTGGGCTCCGGTATCTGAATGACCTCTCACCAAACGACTTTGTTTTGACAAGAGGGATACGTAAAACTCGAGAGTCGGCAGCAGAGCACAAATTCTGTCTTGAGGGCGTATACAGCTGGAGAAGAGAGGCAAGGTAGTGTGGGCAGGAACAGGTAATACAACTGTGAGTCATGCATGAAATTTTGTACTGAATCCTAGCTGTTACAGGTAACCAGTGAAGGGCAGACAGATGGGGTGTGATATGATCTGATCTAGGGACTCTAAGAATCAACCTAGCAGCTGAGTTTTGAATTTTCTGGAGTTTGCCAATCAGACACTGGGAACAGCCAGCCAAAAGAGCATTGCAATAGTCTAATTTAGACAAAACAAAAGCGCAGACAAGTACTTTAGTTGCTTCAGGTGTCAGATAGTGGCGGACTGAAGCAATACGTCGCAGTTCAGTATAGGCGGATCTGCAAACGTTGTTCACATGAAGGCGCATGGACAGGCTTACTATTAAGTGTGACACCCAGATTTTTTTACATGGGGGGAGAAGGGGACAGTGGCACCACAGATTTGTAATGACTGGAAGAGTGTCAGCGTCTGCGTCAACCTCGGGGAAGCAATGATCATGGCCTCAGTTTTTCCGTCATTCAACTGTAATTTGTTTGAAGTCATCCACATCTTAGTATCCAAGACACACTCCTGAAGGCTCTCGATTGTGTCCATAATCTGATCAGGTGAACATGAGTCATGGAGGTGAGTATCATCTGCAAATGCATGATGTGATATAGAGAAACGTTTAAAGACACTGGCCAGTGGCTGAACATACAGGGTAAAGAAGACTAGTCCAAGAAATGAACCTTGTGGGACGCCAAAGCGCACGGTGGATGGGCTGGATAGTTTATCATTAACAACTATGCACTGAGTTCTGTCTGTCAGATATGATCTAAACCACGATAAAGCAGTTTCATGAATGCCATACACAGAATAGAGACGTTGTAGCAGAATGTCATGGTCAATCGTATCAAAGGCAGCAGATAGGTCTAACAGTGCGAGAACAGATACTTTGCCATCATCAAGAGCCTCGAATGGCATTTCCGGAAGCTCTGCTAACCCCCCCCCTCCCCCCGCAAGATTCCCTGAACAGATACAGGGTTCTTAAATACTTAAGTGGGCGTTGAACAGGAAATGCTCTGAGTGCTAAATTTCACCGCCAGTAAAACGGGCGGTTTTCATTATTTATCATGTCGTTACTAAGAACCTTCTACCCCTCTCTTCACAACTTGAAACCACGTGATTAGGCACGTGTAACAGAAGTTACTGCCCTTTGGCGCGGTGCGAAACTCCCCAAATGTGAAGTATGGAAAAGTAGAGCAGAAGAAGGGAAACGTTTGACGTCACGACATTCAAACTACGTCATGATACACACGTTAACCCTCTGCGTGTCGGTAGCGGTTTCTGTCACAATGTTTCCTACAGTGATCACAGCGACCCAAACCGCTAGCGACACGCAGAGCCGGGGTCCGTGATCCATTCAACGCCGACACGCCACGGCAAGACATGGGTCGAGCGGGATAGTTCAAGGGTTGTGCCAGAATAGCTTGGCGCCCATAGGCGGTCAGTCAGTCAGTCAGCCCATAGGCGCCAAGCTATTGTGGCACAACCCTTGAACTATCGCGCTCAATCTGTTTCCAGAAGTGTCATACAGTCTTCAGGGGGCAGTTTCAACATTTGCGGATTTCGGTCCTGGAGCAGAATGAGTTCAGACAGCCCGTGTGTGTGCCAGTATCGCCCAGACGTACCAGTTTCAACATTTGCGGATTTCGGTCCTGAAGCAGAATGAGTTCAGACAGCCCGTGTGTGTGCCAGTATCGCCCAGACGTACCAGTTAACCGTCAACTGTCGCGTTACAGTAGCCTGCTATCGGCAATAAATGGTTAATAAATCCCTCCTAAATGTTTAACTCATTCAGTCCGACGGCCGTATTTCCCAATTTTTGGAGGTGTCATCTAACGACTATGCACCATGATAATTTAAGGGCAGTCCTAGCTTAGCTTGGCGCCCACAGGCCGACCCATCTCCTGCTGTAGTGCGTCAGGGCTGAATGTGTTAATAAGTGAGCTCATCCCTTCACCAGACATTAAACACAAGGTGCTCCGCTATGGCGCCACAACACTCACCCCGCTGTGGCGCCACAACACTCACCCCGCTATGGCGCCACAACATTCACCCCGCTATAGCGCCACAACACTCACCTCGCTATAGCGCCACAACACTCACCCCGCTATAGCGCCACAACACTCACCCGGCTATAGCGCCACAACACTCACCCCGCTATAGCGCCACAACACTCACCCCGCTATAGCGCCACAACACTCACCCCGCGATAGTGCCACAACACTCACCCCGCTATAGCGCCACTACACTCACCCCGCTATAGCGCCACTACACTCACCCCGCTATAGCGCCACAACACTCACCCCGCTATAGCGGAGCACCTTGCTTAGTGGCTGGCGCAGGACTAAGCTCACTCATGCAACTTGCCTATCCTGGTGTGTATGTGACGATATACCCTGTTATATGTGACTGGTTGTACTCTACCCGCCACTCCCACAGTAATCTAGTCCACCCCACCGACCCCATCCCGCTACCCGTAATGATCTACCCACACCTCCCCAAATAGATCGTCGTCATAAACTCATCCTTTATTTTAAAATAGTCATTTGTATAACCCCCGTGTACTTAGGCCCAGACCTACCACAGTTAGTATCCGCATCAAATCCTTACCGCAAACGACGTCTACTTGAACGCCAAGTCCCCCATTGTAAAACTGAACTGTACAAAACTTAATTCTTCCCATCCACCACGGGCCTTTGGAACAATTTACCCGATCGCATTAGCGTTGTCAATCCTTAAGCGAATTTAAATCCTTCCTGTCACAAGACGATTGTGTCGTACCCCCATATTACTACCTAGGTTGTAGAATAACACAGATAATCCACTGTAAAATCAGACTCAACATGAGCGACCTCAATTATGACCTGGTTAGTTGTCACCTGTCCAATTCTCCTACCTGCTCTTGTGGAGCCAATTCTGAAACCGCCGACCATTTTTTACTCCAGTGTAGTAATTACGATGTAATAAGACGTTTAACAATACTTACACTTCCACCAGAATACACCAATATACATTTACTCCTTAATGGAAGTAAACCCCTACCATCCACAGTGAATAAAGATAGTAAACCCCTACCATCCACAGTGAATAACGATAGTAAAACCCTGCCATCCACAGTGAATAAAGATAGTAAACCCCTACCATCCACAGTGAATAACGATAGTAAAACCCTGCCATCCACAGTGAATAACGATAGTAAAACCCTACCATCCACAGTGAATAACGATAGTAAACCCCTACCATCCACAGTGAATAACGATAGTAAACCCCTACCATCCACTGTGAATAACAATATATTTTCAGCTGTACACGAATTTATTACTGCAGCAAAAAGATTTCATTGAGTTATAAAATAGGGACTGCAAAAAATAAAGGAAATAAAGAAAATGTAAAGACCAGTTGAGACAACTCTCTCTCTCACCCCCTTTCTCTCTCTCCCTCTCTCTCTCACTCTCCACTATAATGATTCAAATGTTTTCCTATATATATATATATATATATATATATATATATATATATATATATATATATATATATATATATATATATATATATATATATATATATATATATATATATATATATATATATATATATATTTACTTACCTATATTGTATTTAAAATCTGCAAACCACCGCCATGCAAATTTTGTAAAATATAACTGCGTGTCCAGATCATGCTATAAGCCTGTGGCTTTGTTTTGATCTGATGATAATTGATGTATATTCTATATTCTTTTATGTATTTTTATGTATTTTGCAAAGTAATAAACTATTTAAAACAATAGATCACGTTTTGGGCCGTGCGCAGACCAGGCTGATAATTATGGGCTTGATGAAGTATTGTGTACCGGTATAACAATGCGCCCACTCACCGCGTAAGTTAAACACCACATCCTGTTCTGCTGATATCTACCCGGATACGTGCACCCGATGTAGCCCTGTTTTACAGCTGCTCGCGGTGAACCCACGCAAATCCGTATTGAAGTGGGGTGGGGTGGCGAGTGGGGGTGTGGGGTGGGATATCAGTGATTGAGCCGACAGACAGTTCCAAGTCAGTGTGTTGAGATGCTGGGTGCCTACTACACAGTCCGCTGCTGACTGTAATGCTCATTCTCCTTCAGTCGTGCGGGTGGGATCACGTGACAACTCCAGAACCCATCCCTTGTCATTGATCTCCGCGAGAGTTCAGTGTTTGATTGTGATGACTGTGTTGCCGCAATTTCGGGGCTGAATTAGTCAGGCGCTTCAGTCACCGGTTAGTGAGTTACTGAAATTAGACAGTACAGTTGGCAAGGTGAGACAGTGTCACTCTCTGCGACTGGCCGACGACCCAACAACTCTGCTGGAGACACCGAGGCGTGATGTGATTTACATGTAGTCATAGCGTAGTTAGCATCGTGTCAGTGGACATATCGTAGTTAGCATCGTGCCAGTGGAGATATCGTAGTTAGCATCGTGTCAGTGGACATATCGTATGTGGATATATGGTGTGTGTGGACACCGACCTGCGGCGTTCCTCTGCTCAACATCAGTTTCAGTGTGCGCACAGTTTTGGTTTGTTTCCTGAGGCTAGTCAGTCTATCACTGAGTCGTGTGGCCAGAACAGTTTTAAGTGGCTGATTCCCCTTGGACAGATCATACCGGTGGGTAGCGATATACACGTGTGTGTGTGTGTGTGTGTGTGTGTGTGTGTGTGTGTGTGTGTGTGTGTGTGTGTGTGTGTGTGTTGTACAGTCTAGCTAGACCTTTGGCCCTCCGTAGACCCCACCCCCTCCCCCTCCCTCTCACCCCCCCCCCCCCAACCCCGCGGGGATCGGAGACTATGTTTTTCTGAAAGTCTATCCCAAACCGCGTAGCTTGCTATGTGTTTGCCAAAAATAAACACCGTATCAAAGATCCACACAGTTTGACCGAACTCATACCCCAAAGGGGTCATCATTTTGGGGGGTAAGGGTAGGGGTAGGGGTAGGGGTACTAGATGGACAGTAAAGCTATGATAACTACAAGAAAATACTTATTATTTGGTATCGGTGTGTTCGTCCTTTATCGGGCATTCAGAAAATAATAAACTTTATTATATTCTTTTTTATACATGATGACGTCACAGCATTTTATATTTGGACCCTATGAATATGGTACCATTTTTTTTAGGTGCGGTGTTCTGATGCACTTCTTCCATGATTAGTGGAATTACACGCACACAAAAGACTTGTTATGTGCTAAAACACTTCCAGTAATATATGTGCACTTCATATTTACGCAGTTTGTAAAATCTGGTGACGTCATATAATAGTACAGTGAGCTTACAGTAGATGGATTTTCACGTTTCCAGAATACCAATTTGTATAGCTAAAGTTCTTGTCATTTTGCAGGCTTTGAAGTGTGGTGGAAATTGGTCAGTTTATGCTATGGCTTTGAAGTGTGGTGGAAATTGGTCAGTTTATGCTAAGGCTTTGAAGTGTGGTGGAAATTGGTCAGTTTATGCTAAGGCTTTGAAGTGTGGTGGAAATTGGTCAGTTTATGCTAAGGCTTTGAAGTGTGGTGGAAATTGGTCAGTTTATGCTAAGGCTTTGAAGTGTGGTGGAAATCGGTCAGTTTATGCTAAGGCTTTGAAGTGTGGTGGAAATTGGTCAGTTTATGCTAAGAGTGTGAGTACTACGTTTAAGCTTGGCATAAATAAAAAATGGAGGCATGTGGGTGAGAAAGGATGGGGGGAGGGGAGCACAAGGGGCAATACACACACAGAACCACAGAACACTTCTAAAACTATGACCTTGACCTTCGTGAATGTCACCTATAATCGTGTATAAACTATTCATAGCAATTCTTTACATGTTATCACTTTTAGTATTTTTTTGTTTTTTGTTTTCACATTTTAAAAATTATGGGGTTTTGTCATAAAGTACACCTTTAGGTGACCTTGACCTTTAAATAACACCTTTCAAGGTCGCTTACGTTTCCATTGATGATATATCATAACATTGGTATATATGTTTTCATCATAGTATGTGAAAGATCGGACACCTGTTCTTCTGGCAAGAATGCTATTTCGCGGATAATGAAAGGTACAAAAGATAACGCGCAATGAAGTCACCATTTTAGATTTTTTAGACATTAAATCATTGTGAAAGTTAGGTAAATGTATTCTGTTTCCAAAGATACCAGTCATTTAGTCCTGCGGTTTTTTTAATTATTTTTTTTATTTTTATTACGGGAACTGCATGGTTAACACCAGCCCTACCCCAAAAGCAAAATATACGGCTCAAAGAAGAAAAATATGACCATAGTACATGTCCTCCTATATTCAATACGGTATTTATTTTCGGCAAACACCTATGGTTCGTCTTCATAGGTGATAGGCTTCCGAAAACATGTGGTTGCAATCCCCCGCAGGGGGCGAGGGGTGGGGGGGGGGGGGAGATGTTCACTTCAGTCCTATCTGACGGCCTAAGCTATCAGCTGATCATACCCAATGCGCAAAATGCCATCGGGCCGACGTCAGCCTTAGCGCACTGGCTACTAATCATTATTATACTGTAGCCCTGAATGTCGCCTGATGCTGGGTGTCTGTTGGCCTTAGTGCACTGGGTACTAATCATTATTATACTGTAGCCCTGAATGTCGCCTGATGCTGGGTGTCTGTTGTTCTTAGCACACAGGGTGCTAATCATTATTATACTGTAGCCCTGAATGTCGCCTGATGCTGGGTGTCTGTTGTCCTTAGCACACAGGGTGCTAATCATTATTATACTGTAGCCCTGAATGTTGCCTGATGCTGGGTGTCTGTTAGCGCACTGGCTACTAATCATTATTATACTGTAGCCCTGAATGTCGCCTGATGCTGGGTGTCTGTTAGCGCACTGGGTACTAATCATTATTATACTGTAGCCCTGAATGTCGCCTGATGCTGGGTGTCTGCTAGCGCACTGGGTACAAATCATTATTATACTGTAGCCCTGAATGTCGCCTGATGCTGGGTGTCTGTTAGCGCACTGGGTGCTAATCATTATTATACTGTAGCCCTGAATGTCACCTGATGCTGGGTGTCTGTTGTCCTTAGCGCACTGGGTACAAATCATTATTATACTGTAGCCCTGAATGTCGCCTGATGCTGGGTGTCTGTTGTCCTTAGCACACAGGGTGCTAATCATTATTATACTGTAGCCCTGAATGTCGCCTGATGCTGGGTGTCTGTTAGCGCACTGGGTACTAATCATTATTATACTGTAGCCCTGAACGTCGCCTGATGCTGGGTGTCTGTTAGCGCACTGGGTACAAATCATTATTATACTGTAGCCCTGAATGTCGCCTGATGCTGGGTGTCTGTTGTCCTTAGCGCACTGGGTACTAATCATTATTATACTGTAGCCCTGAATGTCGCCTGATGCTGGGTGTCTGTTAGCGCACTGGGTACTAATCATTATTATACTGTAGCCATGAATGTCGCCTGATGCTGGGTGTCTGTTGGCCTTAGCGCACTGGGTACTAATCATTATTATACTGTAGCCCTGAATGTCGCCTGATGCTGGGTGTCTGTTGTCCTTAGCGCACTGGGTACTAATCATTATTATACTGTAGCCCTGAATGTCGCCTGATGCTGGGTGTCTGTTGTCCTTAGCGCACTGGGTACTAATCATTATTATACTGTAGCCCTGAATGTCGCCTGATGCTGGGTGTCTGTTAGCGCACTGGGTACTAATCATTATTATACTGTAGCTATGAATGTCGCCTGATGCTGGGTGTCTGTTAGCGCACTGGGTACTAATCATTATTATACTGTAGCCATGAATGTCGCCTGATGCTGGGTGTCTGTTGGCGCAATGGGTACTAATCATTATTATACTGTAGCCCTGAATGTCGCCTGATGCTGGGTGTCTGTTGGCCTTAGCGCACTGGGTACTAATCATTATTATACTGTAGCCCTGAATGTCGCCTGATGCTGGGTGTCTGTTAGCGCACTGGGTACTAATCATTATTATACTGTAGTCTTGAATGTCCCCTGATGCTGGGTGTCTGTTGGCCTTAGCGCACTGGGTACTAATCATTATTATACTGTAGCCCTGAATGTCGCCTGATGCTGCGTGTCTGTTGTCCTTATCGCACTGGGTACTAATCATTATTATACTGTAGACCTGAATGTCGCCTGATGCTGGTGTCTGTTGTCCTTAGCGCACTGGGTACTAATCATTATTATACTGTAGCCCTGAATGTCGCCTGATGCTGGGTGTCTGTTGTCCTTAGCGCACTGGGTACTAATCATTATTATACTGTAGCCCTGAATGTCGCCTGATGCTGGGTGTCTGTTAGCGCACTGGGTACTAATCATTATTATACTGTAGCCCTGAATGTCGCCTGATGCTGCGTGTCTGTTGTCCTTATCGCACTGGGTACTAATCATTATTATACTGTAGCCCTGAATGTCGCCTGGTGCTGGGTGTCTGTTAGCGCACTGGGTACTAATCATTATTATACTGTAGCCCTGAATGTCGCCTGATGCTGGGTGTCTGTTGGCGCAATGGGTACTAATCATTATTATACTGTAGCCTTGAATGTCGCCTGATGCTGGGTGTCTGTTGTCCTTAGCGCACTGGGTACTAATCATTATTATACTGTAGCCCTGAATGTCGCCTGATGCTGGGTGTCTGTTGTCCTTAGCGCACTGGGTACTAATCATTATTATACTGTAGCCATGAATGTCGCCTGATGCTGGGTGTCTGTTAGCGCACTGGGTACAAATCATTATTATACTGTAGCCCTGAATGTCGCCTGATGCTGGGTGTCTGTTGTCCTTAGCGCACTGGGTACTAATCATTATTATACTGTAGCCATGAATGTCACCTGATGCTGGGTGTCTGTTGGCCTTAGCGCACTGGGTACTAATCATTATTATACTGTAGCCCTGAATGTCACCTGATGCTGGGTGTCTGTTGGCCTTAGCGCACTGGGTACTAATCATTATTATACTGTAGCCTTGAATGTCGCCTGATGCTGGGTGTCTGTTGGCCTTAGCGCACTCGGTACTAATCATTATTATACTGTAGCCCTGAATGTCACCTGATGCTGGGTGTCTGTTGGCCTTAGCGCACTGGGTACTAATCATTATTATACTGTAGCCTTGAATGTCGCCTGATGCTGGGTGTCTGTTGGCCTTAGCGCACTCGGTACTAATCATTATTATACTGTAGCCCTGAATGTCACCTGATGCTGGGTGTCTGTTGGCCTTAGCGCACTGGGTACTAATCATTATTATACTGTAGCCTTGAATGTCACCTGATGCTGGGTGTCTGTTGGCCTTTGCGCACTGGGTGCTAATCATTATTATACTGTAGCCCTGAATGTCACCTGATGCTGGGTGTCTGTTGGCCTTTGCGCACTGGGTGCTAATCATTATTATACTGTAGCCCTGAATGTCACCTGATGCTGGGTGTCTGTTGGCCTTAGCGCACTGGGTACTAATCATTATTATACTGTAGCCCTGAATGTCACCTGATGCTGGGTGTCTGTTGGCCTTTGCGCACTGGGTGCTAATCATTATTATACTGTAGCCCTGAATGTCACCTGATGCTGGGTGTCTGTTGTCCTTAGCGCACAGGGTACTAATCATTATTATACTGTAGCCTTGAATGTCACCTGATGCTGGGTGTCTGTTGGCCTTAGCGCACTGGGTACTAATCATTATTATACTGTAGCCCTGAATGTCACCTGATGCTGGGTGTCTGTTGGCCTTAGCGCACTGGGTACTAATCATTATTATACTGTAGCCCTGAATGTCACCTGATGCTGGGTGTCTGTTGGCCTTAGCGCACTGGGTACTAATCATTATTATACTGTAGCCCTGAATGTCACCTGATGCTGGGTGTCTGTTGGCCTTAGCGCACTCGGTACTAATCATTATTATACTGTAGCCTTGAATGTCCCCTGATGCTGGGTGTCTGTTGGCCTTAGCGCACTGGGTAATAATCATTATTATACTGTAGCCATGAATGTCGCCTGATGGTGGGTGTCTGTTGTCCTTAGCGCACAGGGTGCTAATCATTATTATACTGTAGCCCTGAATGTCGCCTGATGCTGGGTGTCTGCGTGTTACAGCCACGTCACATCACGACATGGGTCTGACGCCGACCAGACCCCACCTGTCCGCGGACCAGGTGCGACGCTTTCAACGCCACGTCAGCTTTTCGGAGGACGAGATCCGAGACTGGTGGCGAGAGTTCACGAGGCGCACGCGCCGTGACCCTGCCGGCCGACTGTTTCTGGGGGAGGCCGAGTTTGTGTCGGTCTACAGCTCCGTATTTCCCGGGCGCTGTCGCGACTTCGCGCGTCACGTCTTCCGCTCTTTCGACCATGACGGTGACGGCCGAGTGGATTTTCAGGAGTTTCTGGTCGGGCTGTCGGTGTCGGGCTCCATGGATACGGACAAGAAGCTGCAGTGGGCCTTCCAGGTGTACGACGTGGACAGGAAGGGCTACATCACGCGCGACGGCATGGCCCAGATCATCAAGGTCAGCAATCTAGCTCTGTGTGCGTGTCACACTGCTCACCCCCTCCTCCTGCTCGGGCCGACGTCGGCCGCCGTTGGCCCGCGCACGGCTGTGCACAGACACACAAACACAGCTGTGCACAGACACACAAACACAGCTGTGCACAGACACACAAACACAGCTGTGCGCGGGCCAACTCCGGCCGACGGCGGCTCGATGGCCTTTTGCGCGGCACTGGGTTGTGGTTATCCGTATCAGATGGAGGGAGGTAACCAGTGTTTATGTGTTTTGAAGGATGGGTGTACTATGTTACGCTGGAAAGGGGGGTGTCAGCCGATAGTGTCAGTGCTACATCAGGGGCCAGTTGCATGAGCGAGCTTAGTCCCGCGCCAGCCACTAGGCAAGGTGCTCCTCTATAGCGGGGTGAGTGTCGTGGCGCTATAGCGGGGTGAGTGTTGTGGCGCTATAGCGGGGTGAGTGTTGTGGCGCTATAGCGGGGTGAGTGTTGTGGCGCTATAGCGGGGTGAGTGTTGTGGCGCTATAGCGGGGTGAGTGTTGCGCCGCTATAGCGGGGTGAGTGTTGTGGCGCTATAGCGGGGTTAGTGTTGTGGCGCTATAGCGGGGTGAGTGTAGTGGCGCTATAGCGGGGTGAGTGTTGTGGCGCTATAGCGGGGTGAGTGTTGTGGCGCTATAGCGGGTAAGTGTTGTGGCGCTATAGCGGGGTGAGTGTGTGGCGCAATAGCGGGGTGAGTGTTGTGGCGCTATGGCGGGGTGAGTGTTGTGGCGCTAGATCGTCTAGCTCAGTTTGAGTGGCCATCTTTCAGTCCAGCAGCTGACTCTATTGGCAGCATCCTGGATTCTGCAGGATGCTATTTCTTTATGTTCTGCTGCGCTCCACACTGCAAAGTTATCCGCATGGAGGATGTTCGAGACGAACCTTGGTACTGCTGTCATTAATATAGACCAATAACAGCATCAGACACAACATCTCCCTGAGGTACACCTTCCCCGAGTTTGACAAGACTGCTGAATGTGCTGACGGTAGAAGCTTCAGCGGCAGCCCCTGTTTACAGACGTTCCCCCCTTTTTTACCTTAACTAAAATGAATTACAATTAAATTGATGGGTCACATTGAAATTAATTAAATGAGCACAAATTTGTATGCTCAATATGCATACCTTGTTAAGAAAACTGGCAACAAAAATATTTAAACAGAGGAGTATGACGTAAGCAATTGTTATGATCATTTTGCGTTCCTTTGCGTACTAGTAAAATGGGGGTAGGGCAGCAGATTCAGACACTGTGACCCCTAAATGAATCACAACATCATAAAATCAGGTTGGGAGTAACTGTGGCACTCTATCCTAACCATTAAAACCCCCGTCTCCTCTCCTTTACGATATTTGGAAGGATGGTAAGAAGGTGCAAGGTGTTCTCCGCAAGCGAGGAGCGCCTACCCCCTTTCACACACACACGCACGCACGCACACAAACAAACAAACAAACACACTGACTTGTTTTACTTCTTTTCAAGCGCTCAAAGATAAACACTTTGTTTTCAAAATTTTCGATTTCTGGTTGGGGACTGAATTATCTACCGATATTGATGTTGTTTTCCTATCATATTAGTGAATTACAACTTTGGAAGCTAACAGTAACGTGCGTAGTTTTGTATGCCGACCAGTGTCTATACATGTATATTTATTGATGTTGTTTTCCTATCATATAAGTGAATTACAACTTTGGAAGCTAACAGTAACGTGCGTAGTTTTGTATGCCGACCAGTGTCTATACATGTATATTTATTGATGTTGTTTTCCTATCATATTAGTGAATTACAACTTTGGAAGCTAACAGTATCGTGCGTAGTGTTTATGCCGACCAGTGTCTATACATGTATATTTATTGATGTTGTTTTCCTATCATATTAGTGAATTACAACTTTGGAAGCTAACAGTATCGTGCGTAGTGTTTATGCCGACCAGTGTCTATACATGTATATTTATACTGAGCCGATTAATTTGCATGGGAACCTCTTGAGCTGTATCACTACCAGCGACAAAATCGACTGAAAAGAGGGGGTGCGGTTGGCGGGGTAGGGGGCAGTATTATTACCTGTAATTACCGTGTGAGAGTGCGATACCTGTGAATGAATGATCAATATTACCTTATAATGACCACACTTAGCACGATCCCAGCCGAAGAAAAGTTTGTTGTCGATCCCTTCATTTATTCTGTCAATTATCGGCATTTTGTTTAACTCATTGTACCCCAGACACACCACAGCAAGATAGCCTATAGGCGCCAAGCTATTCTGGCATCACCCTTGAACTATCTTGGTGGATCTGTGTCCTGCACCGCACTGCAGTCTTGAGAGGACAAGGGCAACATGTGGGGATTTCGGCCTCGGGGTACAAGGAGGAAACGGATTGGCTAAGAAAGCATCACGTGACAAGACTGTTGTGTTGGATTTGCTTATGTTCAAATGAAAGATTACTAACATTAAGCTTTTTCTGAATAAAGACACGAAATATTAGATGGGCTTTTACCTGTAAATAATTTGCCGTACAAGCTGTGCTTCAAAACACTGTAATGTTTCTCAGGTAATTAGCTCATTGTCCCCGACGTACGATGAAATACCCACGTTTTGGAGTTATCCTCTGAGGACTGCATTACAATTCAGGAGACAGATCGACCATGATAGTTCAAGAATTATTCTGCCACCATCCTTGAACTATCATGGTGGATCCATATCTTGCTGTGGGGTGTCGCGGGCAGAATGAGTTAAGTTTTCCTTCATAAGAAACTCACGTCTCTGGAATAAACCTTTCCATGTCTCTGTCCCAGCCTGTCAAAGACTCACGTCTCTGGAATAAACCTTTCCATGTCTCTGTCCCAGCCTGTCAAAGACTCACATTTCTGGAATAAACCTTTCCATGTCTCTGTCCCAGCCTGTCAAAGACTCACGTCTCTGGAATAAACCTTTCCATGTCTCTGTCCCAGCCTGTCAAAGACTCACGTCTCTGGAATAAACCTTTCCATGTCTCTGTCCCAGCCTGTCAAAGACTCACGTCTCTGGAATAAACCTTTCCATGTCTCTGTCCCAGCCTGTCAAAGACTCACGTCTCTGGAATAAACCTTTCCATGTCTCTGTCCCAGCCTGTCAAAGACTCACGTCTCTGGAATAAACCTTTCCATGTCTCTGTCCCAGCCTGTCAAAGACTCACGTCTCTGGAATAAACCTTTCCATGTCTCTGTCCCAGCCTGTCAAAGACTCACGTCTCTGGAATAAACCTTTCCATGTCTCTGTCCCAGCCTGTCAAAGACTCACGTCTCTGGAATAAACCTTTCCATGTCTCTGTCCCAGCCTGTCAAAGACTCACGTCTCTGGAATAAACCTTTCCATGTCTCTGTCCCAGCCTGTCAAAGACTCACATTTCTGGAATAAACCTTTCCATGTCTCTGTCCCAGCCTGTCAAAGACTCACATTTCTGGAATAAACCTTTCCATGTCTCTGTCCCAGCCTGTCAAAGACTCACATTTCTGGAATAAACCTTTCCATGTGTCTGTCCCAGCCTGTCAAAGACTCACATTTCTGGAATAAACCTTTCCATGTCTCTGTCCCAGCCTGTCAAAGACTCACATTTCTGGAATAAACCTTTCCATGTCTCTGTCCCAGCCTGTCAAAGACTCACATCTCTGGAATAAACCTTTCCATGTCTCTGTCCCAGCCTGTCAAAGACTCACATCTCTGGAATAAACCTTTCCATGTCTCTGTCCCAGCCTGTCAAAGACTCACATCTCTGGAATAAACCTTTCCACGTCTCTGTCCCAGCCTGTCAAAGACTCACATTTCTGGAATAAACCTTTCCACGTCTCTGTCCCAGCCTGTCAAAGACTCACATTTCTGGAATAAACCTTTCCACGTCTCTGTCCCAGCCTGTCAAAGACTCACATTTCTGGAATAAACCTTTCCATGTCTCTGTCCCAGCCTGTCAAAGACTTACATCTCTGGAATAAACCTTTCCATGTCTCTGTCCCAGCCTGTCAAAGACTCACATCTCTGGAATAAACCTTTCCATGTCTCTGTCCCAGCCTGTCAAAGACTCACATATCTGGAATAAACCTTTCCATGTCTCTGTCCCAGCCTGTCAAAGACTCACATCTCTGGAATAAACCTTTCCATGTCTCTGTCCCAGCCTGTCAAAGACTCACATTTCTGGAATAAACCTTTCCACGTCTCTGTCCCAGCCTGTCAAAGACTCACATTTCTGGAATAAACCTTTCCACGTCTCTGTCCCAGCCTGTCAAAGACTCACATCTCTGGAATAAACCTTTCCATGTCTCTGTCCCAGCCTGTCAAAGACTCACATTACTGGAATAAACCTTTCCATGTCTCTGTCCCAGCCTGTCAAAGACTCACATTTCTGGAATAAACCTTTCCATGTCTCTGTCCCAGCCTGTCAAAGACTCACATTTCTGGAATAAACCTTTCCATGTCTCTGTCCCAGCCTGTCAAAGACTCACATTACTGGAATAAACCTTTCTATGTCTCTGTCCCAGCCTGTCAAAGACTCACATTTCTGGAATAAACCTTTCCATGTCTCTGTCCCAGCCTGTCAAAGACTCACATTTCTGGAATAAACCTTTCCATGTCTCTGTCCCAGCCTGTCAAAGACTCACATTTCTGGAATAAACCTTTCCATGTCTCTGTCCCAGCCTGTCAAAGACTCACGTCTCTGGAATAAACCTTTCCATGTCTCTGTCCCAGCCTGTCAAAGACTCACATTTCTGGAATAAACCTTTCCATGTCTCTGTCCCAGCCTGTCAAAGACTCACATTTCTGGAATAAACCTTTCCATGTCTCTGTCCCAGCCTGTCAAAGACTCACATCTCTGGAATAAACCTTTCCATGTCTCTGTCCCAGCCTGTCAAAGACTCACGTCTCTGGAATAAACCTTTCCATGTCTCTGTCCCAGCCTGTCAAAGACTCACGTCTCTGGAATAAACCTTTCCATGTCTCTGTCCCAGCCTGTCAAAGACTCACATTTCTGGAATAAACCTTTCCATGTCTCTGTCCCAGCCTGTCAAAGACTCACATCTCTGGAATAAACCTTTCCATGTCTCTGTCCCAGCCTGTCAAAGACTCACATCTCTGGAATAAACCTTTCCATGTCTCTGTCCCAGCCTGTCAAAGACTCACATCTCTGGAATAAACCTTTCCATGTCTCTGTCCCAGCCTGTCAAAGACTCACATCTCTGGAATAAACCTTTTCATGTCTCTGTCCCAGCCTGTCAAAGACTCACATCTCTGGAATAAACCTTTCCATGTCTCTGTCCCAGCCTGTCAAAGACTCACATTTCTGGAATAAACCTTTCCACGTCTCTGTCCCAGCCTGTCAAAGACTCACATTTCTGGAATAAACCTTTCCATGTCTCTGTCCCAGCCTGTCAAAGACTCACATTTCTGGAATAAACCTTTCCATGTCTCTGTCCCAGCCTGTCAAAGACTCACATTTCTGGAATAAACCTTTCCATGTCTCTGTCCCAGCCTGTCAAAGACTCACATCTCTGGAATAAACCTTTCCATGTCTCTGTCCCAGCCTGTCAAAGACTCACATCTCTGGAATAAACCTTTCCATGTCTCTGTCCCAGCCTGTCAAAGACTCACATCTCTGGAATAAACCTTTCCATGTCTCTGTCCCAGCCTGTCAAAGACTCACATTTCTGGAATAAACCTTTCCACGTCTCTGTCCCAGCCTGTCAAAGACTCACATTTCTGGAATAAACCTTTCCACGTCTCTGTCCCAGCCTGTCAAAGACTCACATTTCTGGAATAAACCTTTCCATGTCTCTGTCCCAGCCTGTCAAAGACTCACATCTCTGGAATAAACCTTTCCATGTCTCTGTCCCAGCCTGTCAAAGACTCACATTTCTGGAATAAACCTTTCCATGTCTCTGTCCCAGCCTGTCAAAGACTCACATTTCTGGAATAAACCTTTCCATGTCTCTGTCCCAGCCTGTCAAAGACTCACATTTCTGGAATAAACCTTTCCATGTCTCTGTCCCAGCCTGTCAAAGACTCACATCTCTGGAATAAACCTTTCCATGTCTCTGTCCCAGCCTGTCAAAGACTCACATTTCTGGAATAAACCTTTCCATGTCTCTGTCCCAGCCTGTCAAAGACTCACATTACTGGAATAAACCTTTCCATGTCTCTGTCCCAGCCTGTCAAAGACTCACATTTCTGGAATAAACCTTTCCATGTCTCTGTCCCAGCCTGTCAAAGACTCACATTTCTGGAATAAACCTTTCCATGTCTCTGTCCCAGCCTGTCAAAGATTCACATTTCTGGAATAAACCTTTCCATGTCTCTGTCCCAGCCTGTCAAAGACTCACATTTCTGGAATAAACCTTTCCATGTCTCTGTCCCAGCCTGTCAAAGACTCACATTTCTGGAATAAACCTTTCCATGTCTCTGTCCCAGCCTGTCAAAGACTCACATTTCTGGAATAAACCTTTCCATGTCTCTGTCCCAGCCTGTCAAAGACTCACATTTCTGGAATAAACCTTTCCATGTCTCTGTCCCAGCCTGTCAAAGACTCACATTTCTGGAATAAACCTTTCCATGTCTCTGTCCCAGCCTGTCAAAGACTCACATTTCTGGAATAAACCTTTCCATGTCTCTGTCCCAGCCTGTCAAAGACTCACATTTCTGGAATAAACCTTTCCATGTCTCTGTCCCAGCCTGTCAAAGACTCACATTTCTGGAATAAACCTTTCCATGTCTCTGTCCCAGCCTGTCAAAGACTCACATTTCTGGAATAAACCTTTCCATGTCTCTGTCCCAGCCTGTCAAGGACTCACATTTCTGGAATAAACCTTTCCATGTCTCTGTCCCAGCCTGTCAAGGACTCACATTTCTGGAATAAACCTTTCCATGTCTCTGTCCCAGCCTGTCAAAGACTCACATTTCTGGAATAAACCTTTCCATGTCTCTGTCCCAGCCTGTCAAAGACTCACATTTCTGGAATAAACCTTTCCATGTCTCTGTCCCAGCCTGTCAAAGACTCACATTTCTGGAATAAACCTTTCCATGTCTCTGTCCCAGCCTGTCAAAGACTCACATTTCTGGAATAAACCTTTCCATGTCTCTGTCCCAGCCTGTCAAAGACTCACATTTCTGGAATAAACCTTTCCATGTCTCTGTCCCAGCCTGTCAAAGACTCACATTTCTGGAATAAACCTTTCCATGTCTCTGTCCCAGCCTGTCAAAGACTCACATTTCTGGAATAAACCTTTCCATGTCTCTGTCCCAGCCTGTCAAAGACTCACATTTCTGGAATAAACCTTTCCATGTCTCTGTCCCAGCCTGTCAAAGACTCACATTTCTGAATAAACCTTTCCATGTCTCTGTCCCAGCCTGTCAAAGACTCACATTTCTGGAATAAACCTTTCCATTTCTCTGTCCCAGCCTGTCAAAGACTCACATTTCTGGAATAAACCTTTCCATGTCTCTGTCCCAGCCTGTCAAAGACTCACATTTCTGGAATAAACCTTTCCATGTCTCTGTCCCAGCCTGTCAAAGACTCAAATTTCTGGAATAAACCTTTCCATGTCTCTGTCCCAGCCTGTCAAAGACTCAAATTTCTGGAATAAACTTCTCCATGTCTCTGTCCCAGCCTGTCAAAGACTCACATTTCTGGAATAAACCTTTCCATGTCTCTGTCCCAGCCTGTCAAAGACTCACATTTCTGGAATAAACCTTTCCATGTCTCTGTCCCAGCCTGTCAAAGACTCACATTTCTGGAATAAACCTTTCCATGTCTCTGTCCCAGCCTGTCAAAGACTCACATTTCTGGAATAAACCTTTCCATGTCTCTGTCCCAGCCTGTCAAAGACTCACATTTCTGGAATAAACCTTTCCATTTCTCTGTCCCAGCCTGTCAAAGACTCACATTTCTGGAATAAACCTTTCCATGTTTCTGTCCCAGCCTGTCAAAGACTCACATTTCTGGAATAAACCTTTCCATGTCTCTGTCCCAGCCTGTCAAAGACTCACATTTCTGGAATAAACCTTTCCATGTCTCTGTCCCAGCCTGTCAAAGACTCACATTTCTGGAATAAACCTTTCCATGTCTCTGTCCCAGCCTGTCAAAGACTCACATTTCTGGAATAAACCTTTCCATGTCTCTGTCCCAGCCTGTCAAAGACTCACATTTCTGGAATAAACCTTTCCATGTCTCTGTCCCAGCCTGTCAAAGACTCACATTTCTGGAATAAACCTTTCCATTTCTCTGTCCCAGCCTGTCAAAGACTCACATTTCTGGAATAAACCTTTCCATGTCTCTCTCCCAGCCTGTCAAAGACTCACATTTCTGGAATAAACCTTTCCATGTCTCTCTCCCAGCCTGTCAAAGACTCACATTTCTGGAATAAACCTTTCCATGTCTCTGTCCCAGCCTGTCAAAGACTCACATTTCTGGAATAAACCTTTCCATGTCTCTGTCCCAGCCTGTCAAAGACTCACATTTCTGGAATAAACCTTTCCATGTCTCTGTCCCAGCTTGTCAAAGACTACAAGGGTCCATCACGTAAATCATAACACTCAATTTGACCACGTATCTGACATGACGGACTCACTGAAAGAATATTGAATGCTAAGACTTTTCGTTTAAAATCTGATCCTGAGAGAGGTTGTACTTGTAAGAAATTAGTTTCACTTCATTACACAAGGTTTTATGTTTGGCAGTTTTCGGGTTTTGATTTGTGCATTTTCAGTGACAACGAGTCTTTCGCTTTTGTCATGGCGTGTTGTAT
Organism: Semisulcospira habei; assembly: GCA_036245525.1. Taxonomy (NCBI): domain Eukaryota; kingdom Metazoa; phylum Mollusca; class Gastropoda; family Semisulcospiridae; genus Semisulcospira; species Semisulcospira habei. The sequence goes on along the minus strand of BTPG01000005.1, from coordinate 215,738,866 downwards.
GACGTGAGATCTCACGTATCATTTCCAAGAAAACCGCACGTCACAACTCGCTTGATGACCACGGGGCACGAAATACAGCGATATAGTGTAGGCCGACACCAGTCACGCCAAAACTCGCTTGATGACCACGGGGCACGAAATACAGCGATATAGTGTAGGCCGACACCAGTCACGCCACAACTCGCTTTATGAACGCGAGGCACGAAATACAGCGATATAGTGTAGGCCGACACAAGGCACGCCACAACTCGCTTGATGACCACGGGGCACGAAATACAGCGATATAGTGTACACCGACACCAGTCACGCCACAACTCGCTTGATGACCGCGGGGCACGAAATACAGCGATATAGTGTACACCGACACCAGTCACGCCACAACTCGCTTTATGACCGCGGGGCACGAAATACAGCGATATAGTGTACACCGACACCAGTCACGCCACAACTCGCTTGATGACCGCGGGGCACGAAATACAGCGATATAGTGTACACCGACACCAGTCACGCCACAACTCGCTTTATGACCGCGGTGCACGAAATACAGCGATATAGTGTACACCGACACCAGTCACGCCACAACTCGCTTTATGACCGCGGGGCACGAAATACAGCGATATAGTGTACACCGACACCAGTCACGCCACAACTCTCTTTATGACTGCGGGGCACGAAATACAGCGATATAGTGTACACCGACACCAGTCACGCCAAAACTCGCTTTATGACCGCGGGGCACGAAATACAGCGATATAGTGTACACCGACACCAGTCACGCCAAAACTCGCTTTATGACCGCGGGGCACGAAATACAGCGATAAAGTGTACACCGACACCAGTCATGCGTGCTGTGGGGCGCCCTTCCTTCTGTTGTGACCAATTTAACAGTTGTAAAACAGAGGATTTATTTCACTGATATGTACCCAGTGCGCAAAAGGTCGTAGGACCGACATCGGCCGCCGTTGGCCCGCGCACGCCCGTGAGCGGGCCAACGGCGGCCAACATCGGCCCGATGTCCTTTGCGCACTGGGTAATCATCTTCTCATATTTCTCCCCGGCAGGCCGTGTTCTTGATGATCATGTTTTCTCATATTTCTCCCCGGCAGGCCGTGTTCTTGATAATCATGTTCTCTCATATTTCTCCCCGGCAGGCCGTGTTCTTGATAATCATGTTCTCTCATATTTCTTCCCGGCAGGCCGTGTTCTTGATGATCATGTTCTCTCATATTTCTCCCCGGCAGGCCGTGTTCTTGATAATCATGTTCTCTCATATTTCTCCCCGGCAGGCCGTGTTCTTGATGATCATGTTCTCTCATATTTCTCCCCGCCAGGCCGTGTTCTTGATGATCATGTTCTCTCGTATTTCTCCCCGGCAGGCCGTGTTCTTGATGATCATGTTCTCTCATATTTCTCCCCGCCAGGCCGTGTTCTTGATGATCATGTTCTCTCGAATTTCTCCCCGGCAGGCCGTGTTCTTGATGATCATGTCCTCTCGTATTTCTCCCCGCCAGGCCGTGTTCTTGATGATCATGTTCTCTCATTTCTCCCCGCCAGGCCGTGTTCTTGATGATCATGTTCTCTCGAATTTCTCCCCGGCAGGCCGTGTTCTTGATGATCATGTCCTCTCGTATTTCTCCCCGCCAGGCCGTGTTCTTGATGATCATGTTCTCTCGAATTTCTCCCCGGCAGGCCGTGTTCTTGATGATCATGTCCTCTCGTATTTCTCCCCGCCAGGCCGTGTTCTTGATGATCATGTTCTCTCATATTTCTCCCCGGCAGGCCTGGTTCTTGATGATCATGTTCTCTCATTTCTCCCCGCCAGGCCGTGTTCTTGATGATCGGCCCTGTCCTCGCCGATGACGTCAAGAGCCCCGAGGAAATGGCCGACCAGCTGTTCCGAGAACTAGACCGAAACAACGATGACGTCATTTCCTGGCAAGAGTTCCGCGATGGCGCAGCGAGGCACCCGGACGTGGTGAACCTGCTGCAGTGCGGGCCTCCGAGCTCCGACGCCGACGATGACGTCAGCGATGTGAACGACGAAGGGGACTCTGTTTTCACGTGACCGGAACAACGGGGCCAGGTTAGAATTCACTGACTTCCGGTAATCACGTGCCTGCGCATGGAAAAACAATAACATCCTCAAGATGAGTAGACTGTCAGGTGTTTAGATATACTTTCAAGGTGGTGTCTCAGTTCTGAAGTCAGATCAGCCATCATAGTTCAAGGGTGGTGTCGGATTAGCTTGGCGCCTGTAGGCCTGTAGGCGCCAAGCTAATCCGACACCACCCTTGAACTATAATGGTTACTCGATCAGTGCGGGGAGCTGGTGCTAACCCGCCACACTCCGAACACCCACAGATCAAAACTTGGAGTGGCGGCGGAGTACATGTTGCTTTGCCATCGCTGATGTAGTGTGTGTGTGTATGTGTGTGTGTGTGTGTGTGTGTGTGTGTGTGTATGTGTGTGTGTGTGTGTGTATGTGTGTGTGTGTGTGTGTGTGTGTGTGTGTGTGTGTGTGTGTGTGTCGGGCTGCGTGTTTGGGGCTTGACTGCCAAGGACCGCTTGGTTTAAAATCAGAGAACAACACACTGTTATGAACCACAACAAAGAGAAACCCCACAGATACGGTTCACCTGGCACAGCCATGACTGAACTGAAGTGAACTAACGGTGATAGCTGCGTAGTAGTAGTCGGATTATGGTTGTGTGGTCGGGGTGCTCAGCCCACTGTTGTGGTTTGGTCGAACTGCAAAACTGCAAGAAAACGGATTTCATCAAATAATGTGTGCATTCCTATTCTGCATGACTGTTTAGTGCGCAACTACGTTTTAAGGCGGAGCCCACTTTTTAAGTCCCTTCTATTTATAGAAGGGACTTTTTAGGACGGCTCGCGATGGGGCAAATTTAATAGTATGTCCATGATGTCAAAGGCGGGCAGGCTAAACCTCTAACAATTGAATTAACTAGATAAAAATGACGTCACGTCTAGTTACGCTAACCTCGCTGCTGAACGTCCATTTGGCGCGAAGCGCCGTACGTGCGTATGTGTGTGCGTATGTATGTGTGTGCGTATGTATGTAAACAAGAGAATCTCCGATATTTCTGTACACACAAGCGTGAAACTTGGCGAAATACTTTCTTAAGTGAGTGGCTAAGAGAGCCTCCGAGCATATTGTAATTGAATGTCTCATTGAAGACATAAACAACCGTTTATAGGAATTCGGTTGACCCAGATTAGAGTCCGTAATTTGTGTCATATTTACTTGAACTTTTGCATGCAGCTAGTTTGGAGAAAGACATTGGATGAGTTCGTTAGCCAGCTTTGTAATCCTTTCAACGCCTTTAGTATAAATTAATTCCGCAAGGGAGGTCTCGTCCGGTGGGTAATCGTAAGCGGGTAATCGTAACGGTCTCGTCTGGCGGGTAATCCGTTCCCCAACGTCAGAGCGGGTGCGTCTAGGCCGTGCAGCTGCGGTAGCGGGTGGCTGGTCCCGTTACGGTACTCCGGCGATAATGTAGTAATAAATGAAAAGAAAAGGGGAGACTGTCAGTGCAGGTAGATCTATGTTCACTGGTCGATCGTGCACACTTCTCTCCCCTGACAGTGCTTTTACCTTCTTTACTTTGTAAACTTCCTAAAATATTAGCACTGGCAGTCTCCCCTTTTCTTTTCATTTATTACTACAATATCGACTGCAACCCCTTCCCCCCCCACCCCTTTTAGTAGGTTCTCTTTTAGGGTGCGTGGAAATTTAGCTCTAGGTGGAGGCATGGAATGTATGCCCCTGCAGACACCACAGTAAAATGTGGCTGTCTTTGCAGGTAGGCAAAAGTTTCTGCCTTCCATCAGTATGCCGAATGGTGTGCTGACGAAGTCGCCAAGACCGAAACATCTGTCCACACCGGCTAAATATCTGTACCCCCTTAGGGGACCTAGATTTAAATTTCCATACACCGAGTGTCTGGGAAAAGTGGATATGTGATACGCCGCGGGGGGAGGGGGGGGGGGGGGCTTCCATGTGCATTGCTTTCAGTCACTTTCTTAGCGCACCCCTCTTTCCTATCCTTTTTGTGCTTTGACCAAGTAGATCTATGTTCACTGGTCGATCATGCACACTTCTCTCCCCTGACAGCGCTTTTACCTACTTTACTTTGTAATCTTCCTAAAATATTAGCAGTCTCCCTGTTCTTTTCATGTGTGTACATTGTATGAGAGACGCAGTGTGTCAAAAGTGTTGATGCATTGTAGAGGAGACAGTGTATCAGTGTTGGTGCATTTGTGAATGCATTGTATGGAGATCGCATCGCTGCAATAAAATATTGTTGGAACTGTTACTCCTGAGTGGTCTACAACCTTGTGCCACGTGTGATGAGTTGCAGCTGAGTGAAGTTTCTTTACAAGAACCCTACCTGCGTGCGTCTGGTGTGTTTGCATCATACTACGACTACCACGTAACAATCGTGTTAAGTCACGGGAGGTGTATGTACACATTGTGTCCGAAATTTCGCCGTTTTCGTTGTTGTAAGTGATCAAGCGAGACATGCCATATAAGGTATCAGCGCCAGTTGCTCGTCTCGTGTGTGCGAGTGTCCGGTGCGCTTATGCGTGCTGCACGAGTTGCTGCTTGTTGCCGACGCCTCGTGCTGTCGCTAATATGTGATGGACTTTAGTGGGGTGTCGGCGACAGCGCGGGGCGATGGCTGTTAGAGTGCGCGTGTGCTTTTGTGTATGTGTGTGCGCGGTGTGTGCTTGTGACACTCTTCCTCTTTTCCTGTCAGTTGCGTCTTCAGTCGCCATGGTTATTGTATGAATAATCGCGACTAAAAGCGTTACCGACAGCCAAAGGGTTAAACACAAATTTATAATCATGTCACTAAGAAAAGCGTGTTTCACTTCTCAGTTGAAAGTAGCACACAGCAGCAACAAACCCGGGCTGTGGCTAGAGGTGTATTCAACATTTCAAACAATACCATGCACTTTTTTTCTGGAAGTTTACATTTGTTTTTATTATTTTAATCGTTTAACCATTCCACGAAGAAGCCAACCTATGAAACATGCAAACGAATAGCTGTATTATTTTTGTGTGGTCGATTTCTGAGTTGGTTGCTTAGTTGACTTTTGTCATTTAGATGGCTGGTTGATTGGCTGGTTGGTTGGATGGATAGATGGAGCGATGGAGGGATTGTTGCTGGCTTTGGTCTTTTGGATGATTGATTGATTAGCTGGATGCCTGGCCGTTGTCGATTGGACGGTTGGATGGTTGGTTGGTTGGTTGGTTTGTCATTTGAGTGTTTTTGTCGGTTGGTTGGTTGGTTGGTTGGTTACTGCTGATGGTGGTGTTTGTCTAACCCTTCCACTGCCGGCGACTACAATAATGATGTTTGACACATCACACGTTCACTGTCCTCAGCCAGCAAGCGGCATATATTTACATCAGTGCCTGCAACTGCGGGGGATCATGAGGATCTATTCCTCTTGCATCTGGAATAAACTGCTAGTTGTATTGTGACAGTAAAGGGGGAGTCACGTGACCGTTTTCTAGCGGGAAACAGTTGAGCAGATAAACGAAGGCTTGCTGAAAACAGTGAAGGAGATCTGCCCCAAAGTTGACGTCAGAGGTGACGCCACCTTGGCCGACATCCAGCAAACCTTCGCACAGGCTGACGGTGAGCTATAAGTACCTGAGATGACGAGCGTTGTTGTACGGTAACAATTGTCACAAACACTCGAACACTGCCTGCAGTGCCCATGTGCGTTTTGACAAAATGTTTGGTTGTTAAAAACAGCCAGGGAGTCCCATGGCAGGAGCTTTGTGACAAATGTTACAGATTGTCCATCCTTCAGGAACTGTGTTACAGCAGAGATGTTCCGTATTCAAAGTAGGTCAAAACAGTGCGTCTTTTGACGTAAACAATTGATTAAAAGCCCGCACTAACGTGAGATATTGCACGTTTCACCGGACTTTTATCTTACTACTTTCGTCAAAAAAACCTTCTAATTTTCGACTAACGTCTAATTGTCACAAAGCAGACAGATCTGCAACAGCCCGGAATTGCTTTGCGACAATCTGCAACAGTTTAACCCTCCTAACCCCACGGCCGCATTCCCA
>BTPG01000005.1:215667059-215714908 GCA_036245525.1 Semisulcospira habei | reverse complement strand
TTACGCAGTTTGTTTAGTAGTGAATCAGCTCACTGTCGCCGCGTGCTTGTCTATTGTTTATTGTGACATTGTATGGCTGAGTGCGGAGGTAGGTGGGTGGTGACGTTTTAAGGGGAGGGGGGAGGTGTATTATGCAGTTTGTTAAGAGGGCATTATGCGGTGAATCAGATACATTCTTTGCACTGAGAATTGGGATAACGGGAGATTGGAAATTCTGAAAAGTAGCCTATGTAATTTACCCTGATTTAAAACTATCGATACGGTATTACTGACATAGGTGTCATTAGCGTAATTACGTATGTAATTTACCCTGATTTAGAAGTATCGATACGGTATTACTGACATAGGTGTCGCAGGGCTCTCTCTTTTATAAGATATTTTAACTAGCCTTTTGTTTCCAAGGGGTTGGGGGACCTGACTGGGCAGATAAATCTGTTAAATGTATTTGGTCAAGTGCGTTTGTTTATTTACGGAAAGGATTAAATAAATCAATTGTTTCTTAAATGGGTGGGGTTGTATTCTCCTATATACTTTCTCTCAAGGGTAGTGCCAGATGAGCTTGGCGCCTTTAGGCGCCAAGCTCATCTGGCACTACACTTGAATTATCATGATCAATCCATCTCCTGCTGCAGGGTCCCGGGGCTAAAGGGGTTAAAGCTTGTAGTCTTCCCGAGTTTCGTAGCAATCGTCACCAGGCTCTTCAGAGGAGCCTCCACGAACTGTGTGACAACAACAAAGTATCACAAAGCGCGCGGAGGCTAGTGACAGCAAGTACCAGCCTACAGACTCGGAACAGTGAGCGAATTTAAATTCAAGAAACTCGTTCGAACGTCGCGCACTTTTGGAGCGGAAGTTGGCTAAGTTCCCAGTTCTCATTAACCAGTTCAGTGCCGAGAAAATGTGAACATCACCCAGCTGCAAGAAGTATAGATCCTCATGAGCCCCCGTAGTTGCGGGGGGCTCATGAGGATCTATGCCGCTTGCTGAAACTACCTTGACGCCATGTTCCTGGGACAAACTCCCGCTAACATCCCCGCTAGCCTGAACACTACACGGATACCCCAGGTGCCCGCTAGCCTGAACACTACACGGATACCCCAGGTGCCCGCTAGCCTGAACACTACACGGATACCCCAGGTGCCCGCTAGTCTGAACACTACGCGGATACCCCAGGTGGCACGAGAAAATAATTCTAGACAAAAAAAAAACAGACAAACAATCAAAAAACAGTTCTACCGGTGAATCCTATATCTAAACTCTCTCACCTAAGACCTGGCTATATCTAAACAAACACTAGCCGAGGTCACTTCTGTGACAATACCAAGAGTCCTGAATCACTCAAAGATGGACGAAAAAAAAGCTACATCCCTATACTAATATCCTGGAGCTATTAATACCTGTGATCTTTGTCATGGTCTCAATATTTCAGGTTCTTTCAATGTCTTTCATTTGCACTTCCACAGCCGACGGGGATGGAAAGTCAGTCCAGAAGAACTGAAGGCGTTCGCTACCATAGCAGGTGTGTATCACTGTCAAAGATTATTGTCCACTGCATTAAACCTTAGGCTGTCGGCGGTGCCTTTTGTCGGGGTAATTCCTGTCCAGCATGGATTAACAAGGAGTTTTGTTTTATGAGTGTGCAACAAATAATTATAATAAACACAACGGCTTTGCGTTTCACAAAGGAGGAATACTAACGGATTGTTGTCCACTCAAAGATTATTTAGAGGGGAAAATGTTCGGGAAAACCGAGAAAAATACTTTAATGTTATCAAAATTCTGTCTAAATGTAGGAAACTTGTCAACCCGAAGTTCATTTAGTGGGAAAAAGTACCGACTTGAAAAGAAAAATTGATCGAACGTTGTTTAGTAGCAAATTGATATGCCTAAGCTTATTAACTAGGAACATTATGCGCATTTAAAATTGTCCACTCTAAGTTTATTTAGTAGAAAAGATGCTCGTGATAGCGAGCATTTTTCTTACTAAATGAACTTCGAGAGGACAAACTCCCCAAACGATAGGTTCGGATTCTAACCGGTTTGTACCACACGCCTAATGTAGAATCATTATGTCTACAAATAATCTAAAATCATTCTTCACATGCTATTCTGTTTTCTATGAACATTTCTTTCGTATGTACAGAGGTGGCTGATACTTGCAAGGAGTTGGAGAAGATCTAAAGGCCCCGCCACACGGGCCGGTTGTGCCCCGATTTTGAAGCCGATTCCGATCCGTTTGCGATCGGATGACGTCAATTATCCGATCCGGTCCCAATCGGCTGGGAACCGGGTGACTAGAACCTGCTCTGTATTTCCGATCCGAATCGGTCCCGATCGTAAGCTTCAACCAATCAGAGCGCGTCTCGCAAATCATGTCGTTTCAGCACGGTTTGCAAATGGCCGAACACGCCTGTTGTGATCAGTACCACCGCCGTTCAGTGCTGATGTTTCGCACGCCTCTTCCCGAATACGATGATGCAAAACTGCTGATAATGCAAGCACATCATCATCACTGTCAAAACTAGCAGTCATTTTGCAGAACAGGTACGACTTTGATCTTGGGTTCAAACCGGTCGGCGGCTAAACAAGTCGGGAAATGTGTGGCAGTACACACGTTTTTTAGTCCGGTGCGATCACCTACCGATTCGAAAACTGATCGGGATTCGGCCTCAAAACCGGGCTCGTGTAGCGGGGCCTTAAGGGAAGTAGCCAGCTGTCATGGCTGCACCGACCAACCTTCGTGTTACGCGTGTTTTGCTATACCCAGAAAGAAAATCAATGTCAGAGACTACAATGTGGCGAACTAACACCTAAGTGTTCCTGATATTCCCCATTAGTCGTTATCAAGTCAAAACTGTAATTGTGAGTTTTCGCATTAAAGTTTTGTCAGATGAATTGGGTCTTGGTCTGTCTGATCTGTTACACTTCTGTTGCTGTTACTGATTGTCGTTGTAGTTTGTGTGTTTGTTTGTTTGTTTGTGTGTGTGTGTGTGTGTGTGTTTGCTTTTTTGTGTGTTTGTTTGTTTGTTTGTTTGTTTGTGTGTTTGTTTGTTTGTTTGTTTCGGACGTTAAACATATTGCTTCACACATTTACACCCATGACAGACTTTTGACTGAGCTGTACTAACTCCGAAGACTCTATTATATAGCAGGGGTATGATCGATCTTGATAGTTTAAGTATGGTGCCAGAATAGGCGCTCATAGGCACAGCACCACCCTTGAACTGTCATTGTCGATCTTTATCTTGCTGCACTGTGTAGGGCTGAATGGTAAAAACAGTCATACAGGAAACAGAAAATTGATGGACCAGGGGAGGGCACCCTCCAGAACTCGAACAGAAGAGCCTGCATGTTCATTCACAATACGTAAATCAATATACATCGTCTAAACTGCCTTAGCGGCAGGCTCACCCTAAAACCAACATGCCCCCACCCCCACCCCCACCCCCAACCCCAACCCCACCCCCACCCCCACCCCACCCCACCCTCACCCCCACCCCCCCACCCCACCCCCACCCCCACCCCACCCCACCCCCACCACACCCCCACCCCACCCCCACACCCACCCCCACCCCACCCCCACCCCACCCCTACCCCCACCCCCACCCCACCACCACCCCCACCCCACCCCCACCCCACCCCACCCCACCCCCACCCCACCCCCACCCCCACCCCCACCCCCACCCCACCCCACCCCCACCCCACCCCACCCCCACCACACCCCCACCCCACCCCCACACCCACCCCCACCCCACCCCACCCCCACCCCCACCCCACCCCCACCCCCACCCCCACCCCCACCCCACCCCACCCCCACCCCACCCCACCCCCACCCCTCCTCGCTGAAACCACAAAAGCCACCGTTCAGTGCCAATTGACGCAGACGGTGTTTCTGAAATCCTCGTTAATTCAACACCAAAACAACAACAACAACAACAACAACAACAACAACAACAACAACAACAACAACAACAAAAAGCAACACACCTTTAGATGTCTCAGGAATATGAATTCAAAGTGGTGTTGACAAGAGGTATAGGTCCTCACGACTCCCAGCAACTGCGAGGGATCATGAGGATCTCTACTCGTGCAGTTGTATGGTGTTCATATTGTATCGGCACCGAACTGGCTCATGAGGATGTTTGGAGTGTCGTCAATGCTTATGGCAAACACTGCTTACACTCCATGGTATCGCTCTAGAACGTTGTAGGGAGTCGATGGCTGCAAATGAAACCTCACGGTTGTCTAGTTGTTAGTGTCTTCCCGGATACAGTTGATCGTTTTGTGAAAGACACAGTAGGCTCACCCCTTCGCTGCTACTGGACGCGGAGTTCCTTTTCTTGACGTCTGTGTAGCTAATGGAAGTTCACCGTCAAAGATCCCCGGTCGTCAACAGAACGTGAATTTACACATACACAACGTGATGGCAGCAGGAGGCATAGATCTTCATGAGCCCCCGCAACTGAGGTAAGTTAGTGCGACTGCGGGGGCTCATGAAGATCTATGCCTCTCGCATTTGGATCGTTTCCTTTTTTGTCGGCATTGAACGAGTTAACCCATTCAGCCCTGACGCCCTACAGCAGGAGATGGGTCGACCATGATAATTCAAGGGTAGTGCCTGTCGGCGCCAAACTAATCTGGCACTACCCTTGAATCATCATGGTCGATCCATCTCCTGCAAAAGGTGCATAGTCGTTAGAGGAAGCCTCCAAACTTTGTGCTGAATGAGTTAAGGGCTAATATGGGACGATCAGTTCAGGGCACCATGGGACACATTACTTGGCCTCCGCCTGGATCTTGCTGACGTGGCTCACTTGCATTGCTGGCACAGGGTAAAGTGTATCAGCTCCCTACAACGCGATCAATTGTGTCGTATGGTCAAGGTAACATTTGTAATCTTGCAGGTATAGATACTGGAATTGTAAATTGTGAAGGGAACATTTCCTGGCCAATTCTCCACATATTTTATCTATGATGTAGTTATATCCTGATTATCATAATTAATTAACACTACTTTCCAGCAAAAGGACAGTCGAAAGACCACCTGGATGCATCCTCGCTCCAAGCACTGGCACCTTATCGACTATGTCCTAGTGCGTCAGAGGGACCGCAGTGACGTCCTCCTCACCAGAGTGATGCCCAGCGCAGAGTGCCACACTGACCACCGCCTTGTTCGCTGCAAACTCAGGCTCCGCCTCAAGCTGAAACCCAAGAAAGGCCCCCCCCCCCTCCCCCAAAAAAAAGCTTGATGTTGCCAGCCTTCAGCGTGACGACAAGAAAGCTGCCCTTCAGGCCGATTTACAGCGCATGCTCAAAGACACAGTTGATCCAGCAGACTCCTCCCCTGAAACACTCTGGGAACAACTGAAAACTGCTATTGTAAAATCTTCTGTGGAAGTCTTGGGCTTTGCTAAAAAGAGGAACAAAGACTGGTTTGACGAAAACGACGTAGAGATCCAGGAACTTCTAGCAAAAAAAAGAGCCGCCCACCAGGCCCACCTAGCCCAGCCTTCCTGCCCTGTGAAGAAGTCTGCCTTCCGCCTCATCTGCAGCAGTCTCCAGCTCAAGCTTAGAGAACTCCAGAAGGAGTGGTGGTCCAGACTCGCACAGAGGACCCAGCTCTGCGCTGACAACGGTGACTACAGGGGCTTCTACGAAGCACTGAAAGCAGTGTATGGTCCTAGGCACCTGGTACAAAGTCCCCTACAAAGCGCTGATGGACAGGCACTCCTCACAGGTCCATCTTGAACCGCTGGTCGGAATACTTTCAGGACCTCTTCGGCGCTGAGCGCACTGTTCAAGAAACAGTCATCCTCCAAATCCCACACCTTCCACTAAAGGTTGAATTGGACGAACCGCCCACCGCCGAAGAGACCCTCACAGCCATCCACCAGCTCAAGAGTGGCAAAGCAGCAGACATTGACGGAATCCCGCCAGAGATATGGAAACATGGAGGCCCAGCACTGCACAACAGGCTCCATGACCTCTTTCTCTGCTGCTGGGAAAAAGGAACACTACCAAAGGATCTCCGTGATGCAGTCATCATCACCCTGTACAAAAACAAAGGAGAGAAGTCTGCCTGCTCTAATTATCGTGGAATTACCTTGCTGTCCATTGCCGGGAAAATTCTCGCAAGGTTGCTCCTGAATCGGCTGGTACCTGCCATCGCTGAAGACCACCTCCCAGAGGGCCAGTGTGGCTTCAGAGCCAACAGGAGTACCACCGACATGGTCTTTGTGCTGAGACAGCTTCAGGAGAAGTGCCGTGAGCAGAACAAAGGGCTGTACGTAACGTTTGTCGACCTAACAAAAGCGTTTGACACTGAGCAGGCAAAGTATGTGGCAGATCCTGGAGCGACTAGGCTGTCCCCCAAAGTTCCTCAACATGATCGTCCAGCTCCACGAGGACCAGCAAGGCCAGGTCAGACTAAACAGTGACCTCTCAGAACCATTCCACATTCGCAACGGCGTGAAGCAAGGCTGCGTGCTGGCACCGACCCTCTTCACCATCTTCTTCAGCATGATGTTGAAGCAGGCCACAGTGGACCTCGACGATGACGACGCAGTGTACATCAGGTATCGTCTCGATGGCAGCCTGTTCAACCTCAGACGACTGCAGGCCTACATGAAACCCCTAAACCAACTGATTCGTGAGCTGCTCTTTGCTGATGACGCTGCCCTCGTTGCACACACAGAGAGAGCCTTGCAGCGCATTACGTCCTGCTTCGCAGATGCCGCCCAGCTCTTTGGACTTGAGGTCAGTCTGAAAAAGACAGAGGTCCTTCATCAGCCAGCACCCAAGGAAGAGCATCGCCCTCCCCACATCACCATCGGCGAGTCTGAACTAAAGTCTGTACACCAGTTTACCTACCTCGGCTGCATCATCACGTCAGACGCCAAGCTGGACAAGGAGCTGGACAACAGGCTGGCAAAAGCGAACAGTGCTTTCGGGCGACTATTTAAGCGGGTGTGGCACAATCAACAGCTGAAAAAGGCACCAAGATCAGCGTGTACAGAGCTGTCGTCCTCACCACCCTGCTGTACGGTTCCGAGTCCTGGGCCCTCTACCGCAGCCAACTACGACTCCTCGAACGCTTTCACCAGCGCTGCCTGCGTACCATCCTGGGCATTCACTGGAGTGACTATGTCACCAACGTCGAGGTCCTTGAACAGGCGGAAACTGTGAGCATCGAGGCTTTGCTGCTGCGGACACAGCTTCGCTGGTCGGGGCACGTCTCCAGGATGGAGGATCATCGCCTACCCAAGATCACTCTGTTCGGCGAGCTCACCACTGGACACCGATACAGAGGGGCACCAAAGAAGAGATACAAAGACGGTCTCAAGAAGTCACTTAGTGCCTGCCAAATCGACCACCGCCAGTGGTCTTCGCTTGCTGCGGACCGTGACACCTGGCGCTCCACCATTCACAAGGCAGCCGTCTCCTTTGAGGACTCTCGCAGAGCTAACCTCAAGGACAAGCGGCTCAGGAGAAAAAAAACAGAGTTGTCGTAACTCAGAACCCTGACCAGACCTTCCCCTGCAGCCACTGCGGTCGAACCTGCCTGTCCCGGATTGGCCTCCGCAGTCACGAAAATGCCTGCAGACGACGTGGGCAAGCCCTATAGAATCTTCGTTCGCGATGTCAAGCCAAGAGAGATCATAATTAATTTAATTGCATGATTGTGTACATTTTCTGTTGCATTTAATAAGGATGAAAATTAATACCGCACAGCAACAAGTTCTGTCAGATGTCTTTTGATGTTTTGTCTGGACTTTTTCCTTCTTGATGTTGTTGCCGGTTGTCGGATCTGTTTACAAACAAAACTAAGAAACAGGCTGCGGTGGGTGATGAGGATCTGTACCTCTTCCTGTTGGATGGTGTTCTATTATTATCGGTAGTAAAAATCATTATCCCGTTTAACCACGACTCCTTACACTCAACCTCACTGCCTGCGCTAGTGCACTCAACGAAGGGCCGGAGTACCAGCAAGCTTCAGGCCCCACATTCCGAATGATGTAATGACCCAGTGACTGTGTTTCTTACTGAACAGCCGCGTGTGTACTTTTTAGAAACTATTTTGGACTGCTTTCACGTTAATGATGTAGTTCTACTACTTTTGTTTTTAAAATGACTATGAAGTTATATACTAGTTCAGTAAAATTAAGGTGGTGACTGTTTATGCCGGAGCGACTGTCTGAACACCGGCGCTGTACTATGGCGGCGACGGGCCCCCAGGTGTTGTTTGAAAGTTGTTCAGTTTTATGTTGCCTAGATCGGAGATCTTCTCCGTATCGACGCGGGTATTTTGTTTCTCTTGTTAACTTGTTTTATGTACTAGTTTTAGCCAAGTAGGAACTTCAGTAATAAAGAACATTATAATAGTGTGTTAAGGGGGCATAGGGCTGTCTTAGCGGTATTCTGTTTTTGTCAGGGAGGTTCGGGTCGGGATGAGGCCACTGGCGCTGGCCATTAGATGCCTTGTCGACGGGCTTCACCATTGTGTAGCTCTGTGATTGTAATTTGTGGAATGACTCGAGCGAGTGAGTGAATGTAAGCAGCACCTGTGGTGGCAAAAATGTGAATTTCCCCACGAGGGATTAATAAAGTATTATTGTATTGTATTGTATTGTATATGGATTGACCATGATAATTCAAGGGTAGTGCCAGGTTAGCTTGGCGCCTGAAGGCACTACCCATGGATTATCATGGTCAATCCGTCTCCTGGACTGGTACTTAGTTGTTAAATGACACCGCTACAATTTTCGCAACGCGGCCTTGGGGTTAAATGGGTTAATAATAGGGTTTGACAAACGGTGAGTAACTGTGGCTATACACCGTCACACGGTGAGTAACTCTGGCTATACACCGTCAGGTGCAACCGAGCAGCCAGCATTATTTAGATCACGGCACCGTTGAGATGCAAATTCGGCACGACCCACGGAGCTGTTGGCCGCGTTTGCTGTCAGTGTCAAGTTGTTTTCAGTGTCAACCCGTCGCCAAGGCAACATGAAAAGAAAGGGATACTCCGTTGTACTGTGTGTGCCAGTGTGTGTGTGTGTGTGTGTGTGTGTGTGTGTGTGTGTGTGTGTTGTGTTGTGTTGTGTGTGTGTGTGTGTGTGTGTGTGTGTACGTGTGTGTGTGTGTGTGTGTGTGTGTGTGTACGTGTGTGTGTGTGCGTGTGCGAGCAAGCGTGTGTGTGTGTGTGCTTGCGTGCGTGCGAGTGTATGTGTATGTGTGTGTGAGAGAGAGAGAGAGAGAGAGAGAGAGAGAGAGAGAGAGAGAGAGAGAGAGAGAGAGAGATTATATTAAATTAAACTTTATTTCTCATAGATAATTTCATTAGATGCAAAAGCCTGTTTTCAATAATGTTCTTACACACACACACACACACACACACACACACACACACACACACACACACGCGCGCGCGCGCGCACACACACACACGCACGCATGCACGCACGTACGCACGCACGCACACACCCACGCGCTCACACACAATCCCATCATTTAAAAAGAATGAATGAATGAATCAATCAACTTTATTCTTCCAAATACATGTTGCCACGTATAGGAAAATTTGTTTCGCCACCTCAGGTGCAACTCGCAATCACCCAAACTCACACAACAGTTTACACACAACACTGAAATGGACAATGGCTCGGAACGGGTGAGGCCCGTCGCCAAAGCGTCTCATGGCCGGCGCCAATGGCCCCAACCCGACCTGAACCTCCCTAACACAAAGCAAACTAAGGACAGCCCTATCATAGTATCTCTTAAACACGTCATATAATGTTTTTAAACTTTCTGCTTGGCTAATACTAGTTACACAAATGAGAGATACGCATCAACAGAACAAAAAGACGAATAACGCACCCAGTGGGGCTAACCATTGTAAAAAAGAAGTTAACCCAACTCAAGTGTCCAAGGCCCGGGTGGGGAAAAGTACAAAGTAATAATACATTTACAAGGAAAAAAGCGTAAAAAGGAATCAGTGTTTGCTTGTATGCATATGTGCATGGGGCATTTGACAGAACGTAAAAGGTAAAAAGAGAACACACTGATAATGCTGTTTAGGGGGGGGGGGGAGAGGGGGGGGGGAGGGAATTGGCGCTTACAAAAATTAG
Organism: Semisulcospira habei; assembly: GCA_036245525.1. Lineage (NCBI taxonomy): Eukaryota > Metazoa > Mollusca > Gastropoda > Semisulcospiridae > Semisulcospira > Semisulcospira habei. The sequence continues at coordinate 215,704,781 of BTPG01000005.1, read as the reverse complement.
CTTCAGCTAGTCTAAGCTACTTAGATTCCGAAATAGCTCAGGCGGTTAAGCGTCGGAGCAGGAGAGCGAAGGGAATTGCCGGGTCGTGGGTTCGAATTATCCCCGTCCCGGCCCAGGTAGCTGGACTCGCAGTCCAGGGGGAAAAGACGGGCTTGTTCAATAGCATGTCCGTTGAAAGGTCCTGGTAAATCAAAGTGGCACAGTTGAAGTGCGCTGAGTTGATCAGTGTTCAGGTCGTACTCCATAGGCAATAGATTTCCCTGTCTCCCATAACCCGCCCGTCAGGACCGTCCATGATCACTTCGGTGCCGTGGACGTTAAACCTCGAACAAATCAACCATCTTTACTACTTGCGCGCTTGCGTGTCTGGTAAGAGGAAAAGAACTATTCTTTATTATTGTAGTCATGGCATAGAGGACTGCCCTCCCTTGGTCCATCAATTTTTGGTCTGAGCACTGGGAGAGAAAACCGCCAGTTATTTGGAAACTGTTATACCCAGGCTGTGTCACGCCCCAGCCTGTGCACAGACTTTTCCGGTCTGGAATAGTCTCCTAATGATGGCTTGCTCTTTGGTGGTTGGTGTTACGCCCAGCTCGTGCACATAAACCTTAACCGATTTTGTGATACAGTGAAAGTGTGTAAACAAACAACATAAACTAAAAGCCAGACAAATTCACCTTGTACCTCACATACCTGCAAACTTCAATATCTAGTGGCTATAGTTGGGACTCAACAACTCTGTACACAAGCAAATTTTACCAAATGAGAATTGATTGAACTCAGAAGTCGTTAAAAAAACAGAAGGCACTCGGAAGAACACAACTAATCAGAATGAATTAAAAAAATATATATCTTTCAGTGTTTCGGTGAATTAATAACAGAACACAACTAGATTGCAGTACTTTTAGTATTATCAGTTTCACCGATCAGACTTTCAGGCTTGTTTCGCCATCGGCCATTGTAAGTCTGCACATCGGACACTTGGCCCAAGGTGTTCCATTGGTCACGTGATTAATTAGAGACCGGAAGACCGTTATTTTGTGCACACGCTGGGGCGCGGCACAGTCTGGGGCGTAACAGATACTAACAGTGACGCTCCAAGTCAGGGGAACAACTCTTCACATGACTGCCACAACGTAAGCTGTCTCCGCCTGCGGTCTGAGGTACGACTGCTAATCCTTATTCGGTCCGACACACTACAGCAAGATTTGGATCGACCATGACAGTTCAAGGGTGGTGCCAAAATAGCTCGGCGCCCACAAGCACCACCCTTGACTAAACTATCAAGTTTAATCACATACTGTAATAAAGTCTTCGGAGTCATTGCAGCTAGGCTTGACTGAGTTGACACATTCTGCCCCAGGACCGAAATCCACAAATGTTGAAGTCGCCCTCTGAAGGACTGTATTACAATTCTACAGAATGATAGTTCAACGGTAGTGCCAGAATAGCTTGGCGTCTAAGGGCGCCAAGCTATTCTGGCACCACCCTTGAACTAGCACGCTCGATCTACGTGTTGCTGTGATGTATCGGGGCTGAATAAGTTAAAAGATACACAATTGAGACAATACAAGATCACATCCTGGGTTGATGTTTCAGAGAACTTTGAGTGCTGCCATGGTCGAAGGTATCAATCAATTTCCCGTTCAGCGAAATATCGTCGGCCACTGCAGACGGCAGCCAGAAGACAATTGCTCACTGGGTCTCTGTTTCATGTTGCAAAGCTATGATTGTATATCCACCCCCCCCCCCCACTGGACCGAAATCCTCAAATTGTAAAGTTGCCCTCTGAAGGACGTTATTACAATTTTAAAGAAACATTAAGAATGATAGTTCAAGGGTGGTGCCAGAATATCTTGGCGCCTATGGGCACCAAGCTGTTTTGGTCACCACCCTTGAAATGTCATGCTCGAGCCATGTTCAGCTCTGATCTGTCCGGGCTGAAGGATTTAACGGCCGGTTTGCTTTAACGACCTAACCTTTGACACGTTTGGAAAAGACACGTTGTTGTTCATTAAACTGAACGAGTTAGTTATTTGGGGTTAACGCCGAGCAGGCAACTAAGGCCATCTAACGGCGGGATTAGTTATAGGTTTTGATGGTATCAACCAATTTCCCGTTCAGCGAAATATCGTCGGCCACTGCAGACGTCAACCAGAAGACTTTTGCTTACTGGGTCTCTGTTTCATGTTGCAAAGACATGATTGGATATTCCTTAAAGGCCCCATACTTCCGCTGGGAACTGCTGGAAACAGCCGTGTATTGTGGTATTTCATTAGAGCCTATGTCCGTTTGAACACTACAGGAACTCATTTCCCTCCAGACCACGTGACATCTGAACACTGTACAAAAACCTAGTTCGCCTCGACGCGTCATCATTCTCGTCTAAAAATAGGTTAGCAGCAGACGACACAGATACGGCGATAGTTTTGACTTCTACAGACATGAGCATTGAATACAAATATGACATCACAGTGATTAGTCAAGCAGTGGCTTTTTTGGCGGTATACCTTCAATAGTGATTGTACAACTAGAATGACATTTATTGCAAGGAATCAGTTTGGTGACTGATACAGAGCCTAGCAAACGGAAGTTAGTAGTAGCGTCAGAGATCTGAAATACTGCATCAGGTAGACAGGGCTATCAGTGCAAGATGCCGAGTCAGGAGGCAAGACAGATTCGAGGAGAGGAGACAAATCAAGTCAGTTCAGCATGCTGTTTATGGGTCGCATGGTGTGTGTGTGTGTGTGTGTGTGTATGTGTGTGTGTGTGTGTGTGTGTGTGTGTGTGTGTGTGTGTGTGTGTGTGTATGTGTGTGTGTGTGTTTGTGTGTGTGTGTGTGTGTGTGTGTGTGTGTGTGTGTGTGTGTGTGAAGTTGTAGGTCTGGATGTGTACAGTTGTCAATGTCACATGATTTTCTTTCAGATATATTTCGCCAATGACAGCTCAGAAATCGGTCTGCCAAGACTCAATACCTGTCATGTTAGTAGTAATAATAATAATAATAATAATAATAATAATAATAATAATAATAATAATAATAATAAATGGTTCTTGTATAGCGCAAAATCTTTTTGTGGAAAAAAACTCATTGCGCTAACACACGCATTCAAACATGACATAGACGATATAAAACATTACAAATAAATACAACAGGACCACGGATCTACGACTGAGGAAAAGCAAGCTGGAAGATGTGAGTTTTCAACTGAGCCTTAAACTGAGGGAGAGTAGGGAGATTTCGAAGACTGGCAGGCAGCGAGTTCCAAACTGAAGGTGCAATGAAGCTGAATGAGCGTTCACCAACAGTTTTCAAGTTACGCTTCGGAGCCTTTTAATGTTTCTCACACCTGGGGTGTAGGAGGCTCTGGATAGAGGTAGTACCTTTGCTGTTCGGCAGCTGCGTCCTACTTAGGACGGACGGGCATCACTGGTCCTCATCCATCTCCTTAATCTCTCACGTGCTGGCTCCAAGCGCCACACCCCGGCAAACCACCTCAGCTGGTGGGCTAAACCACGTGAGGGAGTGGTGTTCACATTGCACCACTAGGCGGATGAGCTGTTTCTGACAGCCAACGGCTAAAGGACGGAGGAGATCAGGTTGGATCCAACGGCCAAATGTGGGGGAGTAAACCCTTTAAATCAGGAGTGGAGCCCCGAAGGCAGACAGCTGCCTGTATTCACGCACTGTTCTGGCAACTCCTGCACCCAAACTGGTGCCAAACGTACTGCTTTGCATTCCTTTGGACTACATCAGCAAGGCCGAGAGGGGGATCTTGACGACTGGGCATCCCAGGATCTCTGCACACTTCGCCCAGGCTTGCACCCTGGAGAGGTCACTCCAGTGACTGATCCAGCAAGCGCATATACTCCATTGTCTTCCGAGACAGGACGCCAAACAAAGTTTCTGACTGGATGACAGCAGAGAACGTGAAGGCTGGTATGTGCAGAGTGAAGCAAAAGGTAAGCCGGTAGAGACCCGTCGAAGTCACGGTATGCCAGAGTTGCCATCTTGAACTGGCAACGAAACTTCACCGGCAGCCAGTGGAGTTGTTTAAGCAAGGGTGTCACATGGTTTACGTTTATTCAGAACAAGCCGTGTAGCGCTGTTCTGAAACCTTTGCAACCGACATACCTGTTCCACGGGCAGACCTGAATCTAGGGAATTACAATAGTCGAGGCGGAAAGTTACCCTGCGCAGTGACTAGTCTAGCCGAAGCGCGTTTAGAAAGATACGGCCGGATAGATGCAATGCGTCTCAGCTCCAAGAATGAGGCTCGACAAACACTGCTGATTTGATCGTGCATGGACAGTGTCTGTTCTATCTTGACACCAAGATACCTATCTGATGTTTTGAAGGGAATGGTGCTGTCAGCAATGTTGACAGAAACCCTGTTTACAAGTCGGAACCGGGAGGGAGCACGAACAGGAATTACTTTAGTTTGTCAGTATTCAACATCAGCTTGTTGCTATTCATCCACGTTATTACAATTTTAAAGAAAGATTAAGAATGATAGTTCAAGGGTGGTGCCAGAATAGCTTGGCCTTAAGCTATCATGCTCTAGCCATGTTTTGCTCTGGTGTGTCGGGGCTGAAGGAGTTAACGGCCGATTTGCTGTAGCAACCAAACCTTTGACACGTTTGGAAAAGACATGTGTGTGTTCATTAAAGTGAACGAGCAGTTAGCCAAGTGCATATTTCACGACTTTTTCGTCGTAAAGCAACTTTTCAAACCTCGTTCCTTTCATGCTCGTACCAATGAGCAAGCGATCGGCGGTGAGAAAGGTCAGTTCGCGGGGGCCAGCTTTGGAATCTTGAGTAAATGTTGCAAAATGATACACTGCATTTCTGAAAGTCTCTAACAAGGGGCTGCACAATGTTCTAATGCATCATGGCGCTCACGCAAGTTCATGTTTCTCCCTTTTTTCACGTTGAAGCAGCATCATATAGATCACACCTTCTCAGTATACGGTCCATCCGCCTGGAACACTCTCCCACTCTCTCTCCGTCAGAAACACTCTCTCTCCTCCTTCCAGTCCGCCCTCAAAACTCACCTCTTTCAACAGTTCTAGCACTATATCACCACACTCCCCACCCCAAGCTGACCGTCGTAATGTATTTCACTATTTTTGGTACGTGAGGTCACTCGACTCGAGGTCAGTCTGAAAAAGACAGAGGTTCTCCATCAGCCGGCACCCAAGGTAGAGCATCGCCCTCCCCACATCACCATCGGCGAGTCTGAACTGAAGTCAGTGCACCAGTTTACCTACCTTGGCTGCATCATCACGTCCGACGCCAAGCTGGACAAGGAGCTGGACAGCAGGCTGGCAAAAGCAAACAGCGCTTTCGGGCGTCTATACAAGCGGGTGTGGCATAATCAACAGCTGAAAACAGGCAGCAAGATCAGCGTGTACAGAGCTGTCGTCCTCACCACCCTGTTGTATGGTTCCGAGTCCAGGGCCCTCTACCGCAGCCAACTACGACTCCTCGAACGCTTCCACCAGCGCTGCCTGCGTACAATCCTTGGCATTCACTGGAGTGACTATGTCACAAACGTCGAGGTCCTTGAACAGGCAGAAACTGTGAGCATCGAGACTTTGCTGCTGCGGACACAGTTCCGCTGGGCTGGGCACGTCTCCTGGATGGAGGATCATCGCCTCCCCCACATCACCTTGTTTGGCGAGCTCGCCACTGGACACAGAGACAGAGGGGCACCAAAGAAGAGATACAAAGACTGTCTCAAGAAGTCACTTAGTGCCTGCCAAATCGACCACCGCCAATGGTCTTCACTTGCTGCGGACCGTGACACCTGGCGCTCCACCATTTACAAGGCAGCTGTCTCCTTTGAGGACTCTCGCAGAGCTAGCCTTAAGGACAAGCGGCTCAGGAGAATAAACAGAGATGCCGAAACTCAGAACCCTGGCCAGACCTCCCTCTGCAGCCACTGCCGTCGTACCTGCCTGTCCGGGATTGGCCTCCGCAGTCACGAGCATGCCTGCAGACGTCGTGGACAACCCCTATAGAATCTTCGTTCGCGAAGTCAAGCCAAGATTGGTACGTGAGTCGTTGTCTAAAGCGTGTGCATGCGTGCGCGAGTTGTGAGTGCGCGCTTAGAGTTATAATTCTTATAAGATAAGCGCATTATAAATACCGTAATTATTAATTATTATTATTATTACACTGACCCTGGAGAGATCTCAGTTTCACTCGCTGCTAAATCTACACGTGAAAAGTCTGTCATGGGAGTAAAAATATGAGGCAATTTTTTTTTCAAAAATAAACAAACAAACAAACTAAATACAAATAAGTGAGAAAACAAACAAACAACCAAACAGCAACGACTACCGGTAACAACAACAAGATGGGGGAAAGAAACAATACACAAAACAATAATCATCTGACAAAACGTTACTGTGAAAACTCACAATTACAGTTTTGACTTGATACAGACTAATAGCGAATACTAGGAACACTTAGGTGTTAGTACGCAACATTTAGTCTGGTATATGTTTTCTCTGCGTGTAACACGAAGATTAGTTAGTTAGTTATTTGGGTTTAACGCCGAACAGGCAACCAAGGCCATCTCGTAACACGAAGGATCGTCAGTACAGTCCATGTAGGCTTACCATCTTTCCCTGCTTGCTCTTTTTGAACTCTTCGCAATCATTAGCCACCTCTGTACAAAGAAAATATATATGTATGCAAACCAAGAGGAATCACAGCGCTGGACAGACAACAGTTAGATCCCCTGCCCCCACCTATCAGGCACCCAATCGCCAGCCCACAGAGAAATACGCAGGTATAGAATAAGACGATCATTTCCATCCTCAAACGAATGGATCAGGTCTCTTATATAACCCATGTCTTTCTCCGGAACTTAGGAAGTAGGCAGGAGAAACAAACATACACAAACATGAAGGTGCGCTACTATATGTGGTCGGGTAAATACCCTGATTTCCCACAGTAGATGCACAGAACATTACACAACAATGTAACGATACAAATTTGCCTCGAGTTATAGATACTCACAAACCAGATAGGTGAGGCTAGCGCAGGCAGAATTGTATGCAAACCAAGAGGAATCACAGCGCTGGACAGACAACAGTTAGATCCCCTGCCCCCACCTATCAGGCACCCAATCGCCAGCCCACAGAGAAATACGCAGGTATAGAATAAGACGATCATTTCCATCCTCAAACGAATGGATCAGGTCTCTTATATAACCCATATATATATATATATATATATATATATATATATATATATATATATATATATATATATATATATATATATATATATATATATATATATATATATATATATATATATATATATATATATATATATATATATATATATATATATATATATATATATATATATATATATATAAATATACTTCATGTTTGTGTATGTTTCTCCTGTCTACTTCCTAAGTTCCGGAGAAAGACATGGGTTATATAAGAGACCTGATCCATTCGTTTGAGGATGGAAATGATCGTCTTATTCTATACCTGCGTATTTCTCTGTGGGCTGGTGATTGGGTGCCTGATAGGCGGGGGCAGGGGATCTAACTGTTGTCTGTCCAGCGCTGTGATTCCTCTTGGTTTGCATACAATTCTGCCAGCGCTAGCCTCACCTATCTGGTTTGTGAGTAAAGAAAATATATGTTCTTGTAACAACAAAAAGCATTGTTAAGAATAATCTTAATTATTTTGTAGTTATAATGATTTTACGTTAGACCTGTGAAATATCGGTTAGAGTGTGAATCTATTCTTCGGCGAGTTTGTCCTCTAGAGGTTTGTTCAATTGAAACAATTAATGCTTGCATCAGTGAACATTTTTCCTATGAAATAAACCTAGGGTTGGCAATTTTTATTGGCATATAGTTTTCACTTAAAATGGTAGCCCTGTAATTAAAATGCTTTAGGAATGACTTCGTTAAATGTTCTAGGGTCCTAGCCCTTCACTACACACAATGCCTACCCCGCCCAAGCTCTCCTAACACTCGTTCTTACTGTTTAAAGAACCTAACTGCACGCACGCACATACGCACGCACGCACACGCACGCTCTCTCACACACACACATACCCCCCTCCACACACACACGCACTCAGGTACGCACGCAGAGATCGGGAGGTGCAGCTGCAGTTAGCTCGAGATGCAGTGTGTAGAGCAGCTCCAGGGGGTGAGTCAGTAGGTCGGGTCATACGTGATTTCCCTAGATTACCAATGTTTAAGGAGTCGGTGCACTCCATTGACGCTTTTCTGTGTCGGTTTGAGGCTCACGCGCAGGCGTTGAGTTGGCCTCATGCCAGCTGGCCCGTTTTGCTTTCGTCGGTGTTAGAAGGTCAGGCATTGAGTTTTTTTTCCATAGCTTGAACGTTTCGGGGAACGTTGATTATGATACTTTGAAGGAGTGCATATTGCAAAAGTTCCAGTGTAGTGCGGAGGGATTCAGGGAACGCGTGAGAGCTTGTCGACCAGAGACAGGGGAATCGTTTGTGTCGTTTCGCAAGCAGTTGTCCCACTTGCTCGTACGTTGGGTCGAACTGTCCAAGATCGATCACACGTACGAGGATTTATTTGATCTCATTTTAGCGGAACAGTTCCTTGGAACCGTTTCCAAGGATCTAGCTGTGTTCTTGAGGGAACGTAACCTCAAGGGTACCCAGGAGCTAGTTCAGAACGCGGAGGTTTTTCGGCTCGAGCATCCGACGAAAAACCTAGCGCGTAGGAGTGAGTCGCCGCCAGTCGAGTTGGTCGCCGCTAACACGACTGGAGGATATCGGGGTGTAAATACCTTGCGTGGGGCCCAACTTGTTAACGGTAGAGGTACTTTCCATTTTCGACGTGGGGACATGGGTAACAACAATGGCGGTCGCGATCCTTGTGCACGAGCAGAGAAATCTTGGGCGTGGATACGGACTTGGTCGTATGGCTAATTCGTGTTTCGCGTGTCGGGAATACGGTCATTTCAGTCTTAACTGTCCTAACAGTAGTTCAGGCGCTCAGTGCATCACCTGTCAGGGATACGGTTATATGGCTAACCAGTGTCCTAGGGTCATGGTTCCGGTGGAGGGGGCGGAGCAGCCCACTCACATCCCCAGCGTTGCAGTGCCAGTCGGAGAGGAACCTTAGCTGGGTGTTTTGTGCTCAGCTGACGGCGGAGGTTACTTACCGGTAGTGAACGGGATAGTAAATGGTTTCCTCCTTTCTGTTCTGCGCGATTCAGGTGCCACGACCGCTGGGTCCGACGTAGCCTCGTTATGGATGATCATTTCACAGGGGAGACGCAGAAAGGTATTTCGTTTGGTGAAAGGGTAGAGTCTTTTTCTTTAGCCAAGATAGACGTTGGCACTGACTCAGTACTTTGTAGGAGAGTTGCTTTGTTGTGTCATCGATGAGCAGGTCGTTGATTTGATCATCGGAAACATGAAGAATGTCGAGCCAGTCGTGGGGATGTTAGGAGCGATTAAGCGGGCTCATATCTCTCGCGAGGTTGTCGCATCAGTCGCGACGGGAGCTCAAGTCGGGCGCGGTGGCGAGGAAAAGGCTACGTTGCCATCGGTAGATAGTTCGACTCTTGACACTATCTCGCCTGTCGAGCTCATTTCGTTGCAAAGGCAGATGGATCGTTACAGGGTTGGTTTGAAGAAGCCGCAGTAAGCGAGATCAGGGAAAGTGGGATGAACGCATACCAGTTTGTAGTTGAAGGCGGCTTGCTACGGCGTCATTTTTGAAAGGAGTGGAACCGTTAGCTGTTCCGACAGCCGTACAGATCGCTGTACCTACGTCTTCGCTGCGTGACAAGGTTATGTTGGCGGCCCATGACGGTGTGGTAGCTGGGCATTTCGGCGTTAGGCGAACGTTGGGGCGGGTCCGTCTCAGGGGTTCGTGGCCGGGTGTGACGACGGACGTCGCACGATATTGTCGCTCGTGCGACGTTGTCAGGGTAGTCCTCCAAATAGGCAGGGCAATGCCGAGATGGGCAGAAGGAGCGGTCCGCAGGGTTGGCTCACCAGTCGGGTTGGCCAGAGGCAGAATAGTTCTGTTGCGGACAGCAATGCCGCTCACCACCCAGTCTTTAGGTATGGCAGTCACTGCTGGTTCTCGCTATTGTGTACACGTCGTTGGGTCGTTTTCATTTCCAGTGCTGGTATCGCGTTTGTTGTTATGTTTTTGCGTTCGCAGTGCGATCAGAGGGTGTGCGTTGAGGTTTAAAGCTGTGGTTAATTCTTTTGTTCTGTTAGGGTAGTATAATGTGTCCAGTAGTCTTAAAAAGAAACTCGGTCGTTTCTTTTTTTCCCTAGGATGGGGCAATTGTGATGAAACTCTGTGCTCACGCAAAGGGTTCACACAGCGGGTTTTGTATGGTACGGTTTTGTCAGCGGTTTGCCATGACAGATATTTCGTGTGGGCACGAGGTCCACGTGAAATCGCAGGGAAAAGTTTTACACGGGGAGTTTTAGGCGTGAGCTCAGTCTATCAAAGGAGGGACCTACTGTGAGCTCATCTCTTCACTCAGGGAGTGAGCGACCGGTGCCGAGACACCCGGGTCTGCAGGGACTGCGCTGCGCAAGTCCAGACGACGTCCACGGTACGAGAAACGGGACGACTCGAAAGCGTGCGACGGAAGACTTGCACGCCTAGATGTGAAAGGACAGAACGTTACCAAGCGAGAACACCAGTAAAATAGGTTTACATTGGCGTTTACATTGTGTATGTGTATGCGGTGTTGATGTGCATGTAGTGAGAAGGGGTGGTGTACACAATCTTTTAATTGTTCTTTTAGTGCTTACCTTTATAAAGGCCCGTAGAAGAAAGCAAACTAGTGTGTTGAGTTTTACCGCGTGAATGTGCCCGACTGAGTCAGTGGCGGTGTATGCGTCTGTTGTGCGAGAGTCTGTACGTGCGACGTGCGTGCGTTAGAAGACTGGGGCGAGTCTGCGTGCGTTACAAGACTGGGGCGAGCCTGCGTGCGTTACAAGATTGGGGCGAGTCTGTGTACTCGTTACAAGACTGGGGCGAGTCTGCATGAATTACAAGACTGGGGCGAGTCTGCGTGCGTGCGTTACAAGACTGGGGCGAGTCTGCGTGCGTGCGTTACAAGACTGGGGCAAGTCTGCGTGCGTGCGTTACAAGACAGGGGCGAAGTCTGCGTGCGTTACAAGACTGGGGTGAGTCTGTGTGCGTTACAAGACTGGGGCGAGTCTGCGTGTTACAAGACTGGGGCGAGTCTGCGTGCGTTACAACACTGGGGTGAATCTGCGTGCGTTACAAGATAGGGGCGAGTCTGCGTGCGTTACAAGACTGGGGCTAGTCTGTGTGCGTTACAAGACTGGGACGTGTCTGTGTGCGTAACAAGACTGGGGCGAGTCTGCGTGCGTTACAAGACAGGGGCGAGTCTGCGTGCGTTACAATACAGGGGCGAGTCTGCGTACGTTACAATACAGGGGCGAGTCTGCGTGCGTTACAAGACAGGGGCGAGTCTGCGTGCGTAACAAGACAGGGGCGAGTCTGTGTGCATAACAAGACAGGGGCGAGTCTGCGTGCGTTACAAGACAGGGGCGAGTCTGCGTGCGTTACAAGACAGGGGCGAGTCTGCGTGCGTTACAAGACAGGGGCGAGTCTGTGTGCGTAATAAGACTGGGGCGAGTCTGCGTGCGTAACAATACAGGGGCGAGTCTGCGTGCGTTACAATACAGGGGCGAGTCTGCGTGCGTTACAAGACAGGGGCGAGTCTGCGTGCGTTACAAGACAGGGGCGAGTCTGTGTGTGTAACAAGACTAGGGCGAGTCTGCGTGCGTTACAATACAGGGGCGAGTCTGCGTGCGTTACAATACAGGGGCGAGTCTGCGTGCGTTACAAGACAGGGGCGAGTCTGCGTGCGTTACAAGAGAGGGGCGAGTCTGTGTGCGTAACAAGACTGGGGCGAGTCTGCGTGCGTTACAATACAGGGCGAGTCTGCGTGCGTAACAATACAGGGGCGAGTCTGCGTGCGTTACAATACAGGGGCGAGTCTGCGTGCTTTACAAGACAGGGTCGAGTTTGTGTGCGTAACAAGACTGGGGCGAGTCTGCTTGCGTTACAATACAGGGGCGAGTCTGCGTGCGTTACAATACAGGGGCGAGTCTGCGTGCGTTACAAGACAGGGGCGAGTCTGCGTGCGTTACAAGACTGGGGCGAGTCTGCGTGCGTTACAAGACTGGGGCGAGTCTGCGTGCGTTACAAGACTGGGGCGAGTCTGCGTGCGTTACAAGACTGGGGCGAGTCTGCGTGCGTTACAAGACAGGGGCGAGTCTGCGTGCGTTACAAGCAGAATAGTCTTTCATTTTACGACATTCAAACTATGACAGTTAACTCATTCTGACCGCGACACACCACAGCAAGTTCTGGCTCGACAATGACAGTTCAAGGGTGGTGGCAGAATAGCTTAGCGCCTATAGGCGCCAAGCTATTCTGGCACTACCCTTGAGCTATTTTAGTCACACTTATTTCACACACTGGTGTACTCCGAATGATAAAGGTTAACAATCCACGTGGGTAGGCGCAAGTGATTTCGACTGCCCATTGTAGCATCGGTCAAACTCTCCTACGTACAGCAAGATCTGGCTCGACCATGTCTGTAGGCGCAAGTGATTTCGACTGCCCATTGTAGCATCGGTCAAACTCTCCTACGTACAGCAAGATCTGGCTCGACCATGTCAGTAGGCGCAAGAGATTTCGACTGTCCATTGTAGCATCGGTCAAACTCTCCTACGTACAGCAAGACCTGGCTCGACCATGTCAGTAGGCGCAAGTGATTTCGACTGCCCATTGTAGCATCGATCAAACTCTCGTACCTACAGCAAGACCTGGCTCGACCATGATAGTAGGCGCAAGTGATTTCGACTGTCCATTGTAGCATCGGTCAGACTCTCCTACGTACAGCAAGATCTGGCTCGACCATGATAGTTCAAGGGTGGTGGCAGAATAGCTTGGCGCCTATAGGCGCCAAGCTATTCTGCCACTGCCCTTGAACTATCATGGTCGATCTGTCTCCTGATTGTTTAATGCAGTCCTCGGAGGAGAACTGCAAAATGTGGGTCATTCGTGATTCGGGCACAATGAGTTCAGTGCAGCATGATTGTAGGACATTAAAAACGTTAATAAGGGATATATTGCCCGCTAATAACTCTTCATCACCTGCTGTAAGGCCGCTGTAAACTATTTGCATCTGTGGCCTGCGTCTGATTGACAGTGTCTGCGGTTTTCTCCAATGCCTCTCATTTGCACTTCCACAGCTCAGCCCCCAAGAACTCACAATGTTTGCAAATATAGCAGGTGTATATCACTGACCATAGATGTAAATTGTCTGAACGTTTTGCCTGCCCGCAGTGCTGCCGCCAGCCCACGGACGCTGACTGTCTTTGACAACTTAACGGCCAGCTGACGCGGATTATGTGTCTGAAATCTTGGTTAACCCTTTAAGCTCCGGGTCCCTACAGCATGAGATGGCTGGATCATGATAATTCAAGGGTAGTGCCAGATTAGCTTGGCGCCAAGCTATTCTGGCACTACCCTTGAATTATCATGGTCAAGCTATCTCCTACAACTGGTACACAGTCGTTAGGCAACGCCTCCAAAATTTGAGAAATGGGACCATGGGGCTAAATGTTTTCTCTTGGCTTGACTTCGCGAACGAAGATTCTATAGGTCTTGCCCATGTCGTCTGCAGGCATTTTCGTGGCTGCGGAGGCCAATCCGGGACAGGCAGGTTCGACCGCAGTGGCTGCAGGGGAAGGTATGGTCAGGGTTCTGAGTTACGACAACTCTGTTTTTTCTTCTGAGCCGCTTGTCCTTAAGGTTAGCTCTGCGAGAGTCCTCAAAGGAGACGGCTGCCTTGTGAATGGTGGAGCGCCAGGTGTCACGGTCCGCAGCAAGCGAAGACCATTGGCGGTGGTCGATTTGGCAGGCACTAAGTGACTTCTTGAGACCGTCTTTGTATCTCTTCTTTGGTGCCCCTCTGTCTCGGTGTCCAGTGGCGAGCTCGCCGAACAGAGTGATCTTGGGTAGGTGATGATCCTCCATCCTGGAGACGTGCCCCGCCCAGCGAAGCTGTGTCCGCAGCAGCAAAGCCTCGATGCTCACAGTTTCCGCCTGTTCAAGGACCTCGACGTTGGTGACATAGTCACTCCAGTGAATGCCCAGGATGGTACGCAGGCAGCGCTGGTGAAAGCGTTCGAGGAGCCGTAGTTGGCTGCGGTAGAGGGCCCAGGACTCGGAACCGTACAGCAGGGTGGTGAGGACGACAGCTCTGTACACGCTGATCTTGGTGCCTTTTTTCAGCTGTTGATTGTGCCACACCCGCTTGAATAGTCGCCCGAAAGCACTGTTCGCTTTTGCCAGCCTGCTGTCTAGCTCCTTGTCCAGCTTGGCGTCTGACGTGATGATGCAGCCAAGGTAGGTAAACTGGTGTACAGACTTCAGTTCGGACTCGCCGATGGTGATGTGGGGAGGGCGATGCTCTTCCTTGGGTTCCGGCTGATGAAGGACCTCTGTCTTTTTCAGACTGACCTCAAGTCCAAAGAGCTGGGCGGCATCTGCGAAGCAGGACGTAATGCGCTGCAAGGCTCTCTCTGTGTGTGCAAAGAGGGCAGCGGCATCAGCAAAGAGCAGCTCACGAATCAGTTGGTCTAGGGTTTTTGTGTGGGCCTGCAGTCGTCTGAGGTTGAACAGGCTGCCATCGAGACGATACCTGATTTACACTGCGTCGTCATCGTCGAGGTCCACTGTGGCCTGCTTCAACATCATGCTGAAGAAGATGGTGAAGAGGGTCGGTGCCAGCGCGCAGCCTTGCTTCACGCCGTTGCGAATGGGGTATGGTTCTGAGAGGTCACTGTTTAGTCTGACCTGGCCTTGCTGGTCCTCGTGGAGCTGGACGATCATGTTGAGGAACTTTGGGGGACAACCTAGTCGCTCCAGGATCTGCCACATACCTTGCCTGCTCACAGTGTCAAACGCTTTTGTTAGGTCGACAAACGTTACGTACAGCCCTTTGTTCTGCTCGCGGCACTTCTCCTGAAGCTGTCTCAGCACAAAGACCATGTCGGTGGTACTCCTGTTGGCTCTGAAGCCACACTGGCCCTCTGGGAGGTGGTCTTCAGCGATGGCAGGTACCAGCCGATTCAGGAGCAACCTTGCGAGAATTTTCCCGGCAATGGACAGCAGGGTAATTCCACGATAATTAGAGCAGGCAGACATCTCTCCTTTGTTCGTGTACAGGGTGATGATGACTGCATCACGGAGATCCTTTGGTAGTGT
This sequence comes from Semisulcospira habei, assembly GCA_036245525.1. Classification (NCBI taxonomy): domain Eukaryota; kingdom Metazoa; phylum Mollusca; class Gastropoda; family Semisulcospiridae; genus Semisulcospira; species Semisulcospira habei. The sequence continues at coordinate 215,689,471 of BTPG01000005.1, read as the reverse complement.
TCCTTTTTCCCAGCAGCAGAGAAAGAGGTCGTGGAGCTTGTTGTGCAGTGCTGGGCCTCCATGTTTCCATATCTCTGGCGAGATTCCGTCAATGCCTGCTGCTTTGCCACTCTTGAGCTGGTGGATGGCTGTGGGGGTCTCTTCGGCGGTGGGCGGTTCGTCCAATTCAACCTTTAGTGGAAGGTGTGGGATTTGGAGGATGACTGTTTCTTGAACAGTGCGCTCAGCGCCGAAGAGGTCCTGAAAGTATTCCGACCAGCGGTTCAAGATGGAGGTATTATCTGTGAGGAGTGCCTGTCCATCAGCGCTTCGCAGGGGACTTTGTACCAGGTGCCTAGAGCAATACACTGCTTTCAGTGCTTCGTAGAAGCCCCTGTAGTCACCGTTGTCAGCGCAGAGCTGGGTCTTCTGTGCGAGTTTGGACCACCACTCGTTCTGGAGCTCTCTAAGCTTGAGCTGGAGACTGCTGCAGATGAGGCGGAAGGCAGACTTCTTCACAGGGCAGGAAGGCTGGGCTAGGTGGACCTGGTGGGCGGCTCTTTTTTTTTTTTGCTAGAAGTTCCTGGATCTCTACGTCGTTTTCGTCAAACCAGTCTTTGTTCCTCTTTCTAGCAAAGCCCAAGACTTCCACAGAGGATTTTACAATAGCAGTTTTCAGTTGTTCCCAGAGTGTTTCAGGGGAGGAGTCTGCTGGATCAACTGTGTCTTTGAGCATGCGCTGTAAATCGGCCTGAAGGGCAGCTTTCTTGTCGTCACGCTGAAGGCTGGCAACATCAAGCTTTTTCTTGGGAGGGCCTCCTTTCTTGGAAGTACCCAACGGAGAAGAAACACGCTTAGAAAAGACGGGTACAACACAATTTATTAATATTTCGGGTAAATACCCTTTGTCAAAATAGACAAACAAACAAACAGAGAGATTAGCCGCTACTTATCTTCATTCCTGAGTTTGCAGCGAACAAGGCGGTGGTCAGTGTGGCACTCTGCGCTGGGCATCACTCTGGTGAGGAGGACGTCACTGTGGTCCCTCTGACGCACTAGGACATAGTCGATAAGGTGCCAGTGCCTGGAGCGAGGATGCATCCAGGTGGTCTTTCGACTGTCCTTTTGCTGGAAAGTAGTGTTGGTGATGACAAGTTGCTGCTCTGCACAGAGCTCCAACAGTAGGCGACCATTGTCATTGCAGTTCCCAACGCCATGCTTGCCGAGGACTCCTTTCCAGGCTTCAGAGTCTTGGCCCACTCTGGCGTTGAAGTCGCCAAGGATGATGACTTTGTTGTCTGCAGGGGTGCTCTGCAGGAGGCTGCGCAGGTCAGAGTAGAACTTGTCTTTTTCTGCAGGCTCTGCCAGGAGGGTTGGGGAATACACACTGAGAAGGGTGACGTATTGCTGGTGTCTCAGTGGGAGGCGCATGGACATGATGCGGTCGGAGTGACCCGTTGGTAGGTTTTCCAACTTAGTCGCAATGGGGGTCTTCACCGTGAAGCCCACGCCTGAGAGCCGTCTTTCTGATGCAGGCCTGCCTGACCAGTAGAGGGTGTAGCCAGCGCCTAGTTCTTGGAGGCTGCCTTCCTCCGGGAGGCGTACTTCGCTGAGCGCGGCGATGTCGATGTTTAACCTCCGCAATTCATGGGCAATGAGGGCGGAGCGACGTTCAGGGCGTCCGCTGTCTGCTGTGTCGTGCATTGTTCGGATGTTCCAGCATGCTACGTTGAGTCCGATCGTGGTCGTCATGAGAGTGGATCCATTGTTTTTTCTTGTTTTCTGACCGCATGAGAAGATGCCCGTTGACCGCGGCTAGCCAGCTGGGGTTACGAGGGGATGAGCTTTGGTTAGGCCACCTTTTCTAGTACAACAAACCAAGGGGAATTTGTATCGTTACATTACATTACATTTGTATCGTTACATTACATTACATTTGTATCGTTACATTACATTACATTTGTATCGTTACGTTACATTACAAGCAAATTTGTATCGTTACATTGTTGTGTAATGTTCTGTGCATCTACTGTGGGAATACAGGGTATTTACCCGACCACATATAGTAATGCACCTTCGTGTTTGTGTATGTATGTTTCCCCTGCCTACTTCCTAAGTTCCGGAGAAAGACATGGGCTATATAAGAGACCTGATGCATCTTATTTGAAGATGCAAATGATCGTCTTATTCTATACCTGCGTATTTCTCTGTGGGCTGGCGATTGGGTGCCTGATAGGCGGGGACAGGGGATCTAACTGTTGTCCAGCGCTGAGTAATTCCCCTTGGTTTGTTGTACAATTCTGCCAGCGCTAGCCTCACCTATCTGGTTTGTGAGTATCTCAGTATAACTCGAGGCAAATTTGTATCGTTACATTGTTGTGTAATGTTCTGTGCATCTACTGTGGGAATACAGGGTATTTACCCGACCACATATAGTAATGCACCTTCGTGTTTGTGTATGTATGTTTCCCCTGCCTACTTCCTAAGTTCCGGAGAAAGACATGGGTTATATAAGAGACCTGATGCATCTTATTTGAAGATGCAAATGATCGTCTTATTCTATACCTGCGTATTTCTCTGTGGGCTGGCGATTGGGTGCCTGATAGGCGGGGACAGGGGATCTAACTGTTGTCCAGCGCTGAGTAATTCCCCTTGGTTTGTTGTACAATTCTGCCAGCGCTAGCCTCACCTATCTGGTTTGTGAGTATCTCAGTATAACTCGAGGCAAATTTGTATCGTTACATTGTTGTGTAATGTTCTGTGCATCTACTGTGGGAATACAGGGTATTTACCCGACCACATATAGTAATGCACCTTCGTGTTTGTGTATGTATGTTTCCCCTGCCTACTTCCTAAGTTCCGGAGAAAGACATGGGTTATATAAGAGACCTGATGCATCTTATTTGAAGATGCAAATGATCGTCTTATTCTATACCTGCGTATTTCTCTGTGGGCTGGCGATTGGGTGCCTGATAGGCGGGGACAGGGGATCTAACTGTTGTCCAGCGCTGAGTAATTCCCCTTGGTTTGTTGTACAATTCTGCCAGCGCTAGCCTCACCTATCTGGTTTGTGAGTATCTCAGTATAACTCGAGGCAAATTTGTATCGTTACATTGTTGTGTAATGTTCTGTGCATCTACTGTGGGAATACAGGGTATTTACCCGACCACATATAGTAATGCACCTTCGTGTTTGTGTATGTATGTTTCCCCTGCCTACTTCCTAAGTTCCGGAGAAAGACATGGGTTATATAAGAGACCTGATGCATCTTATTTGAAGATGATAAGATGCAAATGATCGTCTTATTCTATACCTGCGTACCTGGGGATCTAACTGTTGTCCAGCGCTGAGTAATTCCCCTTGGTTTGTTGTACAATTCTGCCAGCGCTAGCCTCACCTATCTGGTTTGTGAGTATCTCAGTATAACTCGAGGCAAATTTGTATCGTTACATTGTTGTGTAATGTTCTGTGCATCTACTGTGGGAATACAGGGTATTTACCCGACCACATATAGTAATGCACCTTCGTGTTTGTGATGTATGTTTCCCCTGCCTACTTCCTAAGTTCCGGAGAAAGACATGGGTTATATAAGAGACCTGATGCATCTTATTTGAAGATGCAAATGATCGTCTTATTCTATACCTGCGTATTTCTCTGTGGGCTGGCGATTGGGTGCCTGATAGGCGGGGACAGGGGATCTAACTGTTGTCCAGCGCTGAGTAATTCCCCTTGGTTTGTTGTACAATTCTGCCAGCGCTAGCCTCACCTATCTGGTTTGTGAGCACCTTTTCTAGGCCCCTCTCCGTGTGGAGCAAGCAGTGCTGTCCCTAGAGAAGGCTGCTTGGTCGTTCAGGGTGTGCCGAGTGACGTTGTCATCCCCAGGTCAACATCAGGCGACCAATATCCTGAACCGCCTGCATGCAGTTTTGAGACTGCGGCTTCCAGTGACATCTTTCACCTGCCGTTTTGCCCCTTGCCCATCGCTTCAGGACTTGGAAAGTTCAGTGTCATAGTCCGTGGGCGTTTCCTAAAGCCTGCGCGGTGGAGCTTTTTGGTGGAGCGCAGTGTGCGCAGTACTGGCCCCACCCTTTAAACCCTTGGTTCGTTTGCCATGGCCTAGCAAGCTGGGACGGTGGCATCGAGGTCCTCGGGTCGTAGGTTTTATATCTTAGTCTCTGGCTCAAAGGCCTTCCCCGGAGACACGGGGGCTTTGATGTCAGGGGTTTCTTCCCTTAGCCTTTCCGCAGCCAAGCGGCCAGGCCTGCAAGGCAGCAGGGTACTCGTGGGGGCCGGGGTCGTCTATATCCCGTGCAGATGTGAACATCTGCCCACTGCCCAGACGGTGACACTTACCAGAGGAGAAAAATCCAACGCCGGACCCCGGTATCGAACCTCGCACCTTTGGCATTGGAGGCAGACGCCTTAACCATTGCGCCACTTCCCCGCCCCTAAATGTTTTAATCCAACGCCAAAGAACCCCAACGGTCCAAGAAACACAGATGCAAAGTGTCGTCAGCATGATGTATTGATCCCCGTGAGCCCATGAGGATCTATGTCTCTGGCAGCTAGTTTGCGAGCACTGGGGTGAAACCAATGCCCAATGTATTACCCAGCCATCCAAGGAACACGGCTCGAAATCAATAGGAAATGAATTTAGTTGTGTAAGTCTTCCACTCCAAGTTATTTAGTAGAAAAAATGTTTTCCCATAAAAAATTCAGGTGGACATTTTTTTTCTGATACTCCGCAGACGAGGTTCTCATATAAGCAAAGGACCTTCGGTCCACGGTCCGCCGCAGAGGGTCCGCGTGCACCCGGGGAAGAATATGAGTGTGCGATTATACAACACGCTTACCTTGAAATCATTATGTCTGTCTTAAAATCAGATCATCTAAATGTTATTTCTAGAAATGTCAATTTTTTATTTTAAATTCCATTTGTTTGTGTGTGCAGATGTGTCTGACGCTTGCACAGTTTGAGAAGAGCCAGCAGGGATAGATGACGTGCGCTGCACTGTCCGACCATTACACACATTTTGTGACGTAGTGCGTACGCAGTGCGCGTGAAATACGGTTTTGTTTTTGTTTGTTTGTTGTTGTTGTTTTTGAGATTTTTGTTTGTTTGTTTGTTTGTTGTTGGTTTTATTTGGGTGGGGGGTGGGGGGTGGGGGATGGGGTGGGCGGTGGGGAGTGGGGTGGGGGGTGGGGTGGAGGTGGGGGGGGGGGCGTTGTTTGGTTTTTTATATTCTTAGAAACAATGAAAAGTCTTTGGATGTTTTTTTTTAGAATAAAGGAAATCATCTCATTTATTTTGCCCCCTCAAGCCGTTTCAGATTATTCAGAAAAGGACTGTCGCTGCCCCGCCTCCCTCCCACCCTCCCCACCCACCCCCCAAGCCGTTTCAGATTATTGCGAGAAGGATGTCGCTCTCCCCCCCCCCCCCAACCCCCCCCCCAAAAAAAAAAAAAAAAAAAAAACAACAAACAAACAAAAAAACAACAACAACAACAACAACAACAAAACCCAGCAAAACAACACTCGACCGGTTATTTCATTTTTTTGGGTGGGCTTGAAAGTAACACTGAGGCACGCTGACACCTCCTACCTCATCCCCCTCCCCCTTTCAACAGACACACACACACCACTGACAACCTTTCTACGCTACTGCTATAGCCCTGGGAATTCTCATTGCCGGGTCCCGTCATCGCCCGCTGTGTGTTAATGCCAGTGACAGCGACCCCGCGCATCAACTATTGATTGCCAGTGTAATACTACTGGGTAATACTTTAGTAGTTCAATCAGATGAAGAAAATACCACACAACGGGAGTGCATGAAATATCGATTGCCGTAGGGCCGGGTCGTAGCGGATTCCAGTTAATCAGTTGGCCTCCGCTGACCTTATTCATTATATTCATTAGTCGTCCCAGCTGTTGTCGCGTCACTCGGCTTACTCGTTGGCTGTCGCTAGCAGTTTTGTCGCGAAGATTCCTACAGAAATTCCTACAGGAACCATGGCGACAAGAACCGCTACAGACAGGCCTTGCTCACGATGAAAGTGAAAACCGTGTTACCATAAGCCAGCCGACACTCCTGACAGCTCCAAGCGATACGCACGTTGGCAGGATTTGCAGCTTATTAGACTACTATCGAGCTGTCCTGTAAGTTTAAACGCCTTTGCCGCCGAGAAAGAGTGGAATGGCCCATGTGCAAGAGCGGTGACGAAAGGTGACGAAATCAGCGATGTCACCAGCACTGGAGAATGAGGCAGGAGGTGATGAAATCAGCCATGTCACCAGCACTGGAGAATAATGCAGGAGGTGATGAAATCAGCGATGTCACCCGCACTGGAGAATGATGCAGGAGGTGATGAAATCAGCGATGTTACCCGCACTGGAGAATGATGCAGGAGGTGATGAAATCAGCGATGTCACCCGCACTGGAGAATGATGCATGAGGTGATGAAATCAGCGATGTCACCAGCACCGGAGAATGATGCAGGAGGTGATGAAATCAGCGATGTCACCCGCACTGGAGAATGAAGCAGGAGGTGATGAAATCAGCGATGTCACCCGCACTGGAGAATGATGCAGGAGGTGATGAAATCAGCGATGTGACCAGCACTGGAGAATGATGCAGGAGGTGATGAAATCAGCGATGTCACCCGCACTGGAGAATGATGCAGGAGGTGATGAAATCAGCGATGTCACCCGCACTGGAGAATGATGCAGGAGGTGATGAAATCAGCGATGTCACCGCACCGGAGAATGATGCAGGAGGTGATGAAATCAGCGATGTCACCCGCATTGGAGAATGATGCAGGAGGTGATGAAATCAACGACGTCACCCGCACTGAGAATGATGCAGGAGGTGATGAAATCAGCGATGTCACCCGCACTGAGAATGATGCAGGAGGTGATGAAATCAACGACGTCACCCGCACTGAGAATGATACAGGAGGTGATGAAATCAGCGATGTCACCAGCACTGGAGAATGATGCATGAGGTAGTGAAGCTGAATGGCCGAGTTTTCCGAACGTGTTTTGAATACACGAACCCTCTGAGTCTGTTTGGTACAACACCCGCCCCAGGACGCATTACTTGTCCGAGATTCCGAATGGCTGTATTGTGTGTCTTCTGTCAGTTGCTTGACCCTGGTTCTCACTGGCCTGGATCTATTTGCCCTTTTTCCTCTGGTCGCCCATTATAGAGGCAGCGGAAGAGTCCTTATCGCATGTTAACTTATTAAGGTAATTTAACAGGTGTTACGATGACAACGTACTCGCTGAGCAAAACGATTTCCCCCAAACTTACTACGTCTTTGGCCAATCACATTTCTCAATACAGACATTTTCTTTCAGTAAAACCTCCACAACAATGCTGATAAATAAACAATTTAGGGAGGTTACACAACAAGAAGAACTGTTTGAGGTGTTAAGTGATACCGTTGGTACCGATTTCATACGACACATAACTCAAAATTGTTCAAGACAGACAATATCAACGACAGACATTCCAAGCGGCTGCCCTACGTAAGCTGTAACTACTGACCATAGTCGAAACGGCGGAAAACCAAAAGATCAGATAAATAACAAGATGGGAGGAACCATAACACGCAAAGTCCCTTCTATATGAAGAATCCGAAATAGCTCAGCGGTTAGGAGTCGGAGCAAGAGAGCGAAGGGAATCGCCCCGGTAGCTGGACTCGCAATCCAGGGAAAAAAGACGGGCTTGTTCCATAGCATGTCCGTTGAAAGGTCCTGGTAAATCAACGTGACACGTTTGCAGTGCGCCTGAATTGATCAGTGTTCAGGGCGTACTCCATAGGCAATAGCTTTCCCTGTCCCCCATAAATCTCCCGTCAGGGCCGTCCATTATCACTTCGGTGCCGTGGACGTTAAACCCAAAATTAATCTAACCTAACCTTCTATATGAGAGATGTCCCCGCTGACAAATGTCTCTACCTTTTGTCTTTGACCTAATTCTGGTGTTGAAATATCTCCTATTGACAAAGCCTCGCACATCTGCCAATGCGTCAAAGAGCTGTATAAAGGTAGTACGTAGGTCTATTCAATTTTTTTTTTCTTCTTCTAGAAACGGCCACCAAACAAATGCACCAATCTGGCACAGTATTTAAAATCACTGAGGCTACTACTAACTTCCGTTTGCTAGGCTCTGTATCAGTCGTCAAGCTGTTTCCTTGCAAGGAAAATCATTCTAGTTGCACAATCACTTTTGAAGGTACAACGCCAAAGATGCGTCTGCTTGACAGAAGCAATGTGATGCTACTGTATTCAATGCGCATGTCTGTAGAAGACGAAACTATTGCCTTATCTGTGTCGTCTGCTGCTAACCTATTTTTAGACGAGGATAACGACGCGTCGAGACGAACTAGCTTTCTATGCAGTGTTCAGATGTCACGTGATCTGGAGGGAAATGAGTACCTGTTGTGTTCAGATGGACATAGGCTGTAATGAAACACCACAATACACGACTGTTTCAAATGGACTTAGGCTGTAATGAAATACCACAATACACGGCTGTTTCCAGCAGTTCCCGGCGGAAGTGTAGGGCCTTTAATAAGAGCAACATTTTGTGTCTCTTACTATACCCATTGATGGACGGGATAGGGCGGCCATATAACTTAATGCCGATGAATGTGTTCAGGACTGAAACATCAGTTTCCACACTGATTTATTTCAAGTGATGTGACGGGATCAGTAGGGCATTGCAATATTTGTGTGTCTTACTTATGCAGTTTGTATGCAAATTATGCAATGGAATATGTTGTCAACGTGCCTCCATACGCCTATATCCCCCCCCCACACACACACACAAACACTTTGGTACCGGCTTCAGGCCACTTTACAAATTTAAAATACAAGGGATACAAAATTTCCGTAACTTTCGGTAGCTGAGATGACCCTACTTCTGTCTTGTACTGTGTTTGTCTTCAGAGTAAATCTCTGTCATGTGAGTGTGCGTGTTGGGTTTCAGTTCACGGCGCTTTGATTCGATTCCCCAAAAATTGAGAAAAGGGGCCTATATAATACTGGTATTATTTTTATTATTATAAACAGAATCATACTGAACACACTTAAAAAAAGGGGTACGGTTTCACCGACTGGTTAAATAAACAATTTAGGGGTGGGAGTGGGTGGGGGGGGGGGGAGGGGGGGTTACACAACAAACCAAAAAAACTGTTATTAATCAAAATAACTGTTGAGAAGCGGGGTGTAATGGAACAGTTACATGCACTGGAAAAGTGTGTAATACATGTTGCAATAAATGCGTGGTGAAACACGTGATTTAGACTCGTTCACAAACATCAGGAACACACTGTCAATGCGTGGTGAAACACGTGATTTAGACTCGTTCACAAACATCATGAACACACTGTCAATGCGTGGTGAAGCAAGTGATTTAGACTCGTTCACAAACATCATAAACACACTGTCATTGCGTGGTGAAACAAGTAATTTAGACTCGTTCACAAACATCAGGAACACACTGTCAATGCGTGGTGAAACACGTGATTTAGACTCGTTCACAAACATCATGAACACACTGTCAATGCGTGGTGTAACACGTGATTTAGACTCGTTCACAAACATCATGAACACACTGTCAATGCGTGGTGAAACACGTGATTTAGACTCGTTCACAAACATCATGAACACACTTCAATGCGTGGTGTAACACGTGATTTAGACTCGTTCACAAACATCATGAACACACTGTCAATGCGTGGTGAAACACGTGATTTAGACTCGTTCACAAACATCATGAACACACTGTCAATGCGTTTTGTAACACGTGATTTAGACTCGTTCACAAACATCATGAACACACTGTCAATGCGTGGTGAAACAAGTGATTTAGACTCGTTCACAAACATCATGAACACACTGTCAATGCGTGGTGTAACACGTGATTTAGACTCGTTCACAAACATCATGAACACACTGTCAATGCGTGGTGTAAGAGATAGATAATGTGGGTCTCCCACCCCACCCCTCCCCCAAACAATTGATTTATTCTAATTAACACGGTAATTAAGCAAGCCCACGTCAACAAAGACACCCAATACCTTTATTACCTAGCCATTTTAGTTCCACTCCAGAAATCATTCAAGCTACGTTTTTTGATCAGCTACCAACCCGCGAGTATTAAGGCAGATACCCCACTCCCACCTAAATAATTAATGTTGTCATTGACTACTATCAGCCGTTTTCGGGAAATGATTACTTGCGTCATTGTGGAAATTCCCGTTAGGTGTAATTGCCACATCACCCCACCCAAAAGTAAGTGACGTCAATGTTGCCAATAACAACGCCACGTGTCAACTCGTGACCCTAGTCTCGTGATCAAGTATTGCGTCGTTGAGACGTTTGTAGGGCGTGAAGACAAACTTTCTCGTTCTTTCCATTTACCTTGTGTTGGAGTGCGGTTGTGTTCTCAGAGTGATGGACTAACTTATCCGGTGATAGCACTAAATCTTGTAAAATATCCTACGTGGTGAGCGGTAAGTGACTGTTAATTGAACGCTGACTAACGTAAGTTACAAATGACTGGTAGTTTGACGATAATTTGTCTGTTAAACTTGTAATATTTAGAAACAAGAAAAGGTTTCACAATTAGTCTACAGTGCGCTAGTGTTAACCAGATCGGTTTAGTTTAATTTGCCTACGCTGACTAACATTCACTCATTATAAAAATGAATTGGACTCAGGAAGAGGTGTTGATCTTACAATCACATGGTGAATACCATGAAAAAATGGCTACTTACATTCATTCCGTTTTGACCAAAGCTCCAGAATTTTGGTTAGAAAAACCGGAAAAACCAGTGGGAAATTTGGCTGATATACTAAACACTAGTTCTAAGAAACAAAAGGCTAGTAAAGAACCAAAAGAACTTGATTTGTTTTTAAAACAAAATCTTTTTCATGACGAAAAAATTGAGTGTCTTAAAGTAGATGAGTGTGATTTGTCTACATTTAATTTAGATACTTAAAACAAAATTTAGAGGACGGCTACAAAATACTTCGACGTAATGAAGAAAAAAGCATGTCAGCTTTTATTTACTATGGTGAGTGGCTTATTGAAGGATTTAAAATTCACAAACGACAAAAGATTCGAAAAGAAACTAAACTGAACTGGAAAGATTGGCTAAAATTACACGTCGGAATTTCAGAGTCTTATTCTCGTCAGTTACGTGATTTAGCCAAGCTGTTACGTAGGTATCCAAAATTTCATTTTCTGGCACTGCCTTTTCGGAAGGTGTATGGTTTGCGAAAGCAAATTAAAGAAATGTTAAAAGTCCCGGAAATAGCCGATTTTTGGAAAACACCTAACGCTGGTCCATGACCTTGTTTGTTTGTTTGTTTGTTTGTTTGTACAAAGGTTCTAATGCGTCTTAACGACCCTGTTTGAATCACATCTGAGACATTTTATCACTTTCGTTTTGTTAACTGACTTAAGACCATGTGATCTATCACCGAGCAGGCCGCACTAACAAGGAAAATAAAAACGTGTAACTATAAGTCCGTGAGAGTGATATATCACCGAGCAGGCCGCAAACAAGAAAAAATGAAAAGGCTGTACGTCTGAGAGTGAGAAATCACAGAACATGCCACAAAAAGGCTGTACGTCTGAGAGTGAGAAATCACAGAACATGCCACAAAAAGGCTGTACGTCTGAGAGTGAGAAATCACAGAACATGCCACAAAAAGGCTGTACGTCTGAGAGTGAGAAATCACAGAACATGCCACAAAAAGGCTGTAAGTCTGAGAGTGAGAAAATCATTGGACATGGTACACGTAAAGTGGCTTTAAGACTGAGAGTGAGAAAATCAACGGGCAGGTCATAAATGGATGGAGTGAGATTTTGTCTGATGTGTGTCAAATACCAATCAGCAAGTCGCATCAGAAGCTCATGTTTGTATGTTTGTTTGTTTGTCTCATCCTAAATGTTATGGACCAAGTGTGAGGTGTTTTTGCCGCGGCTCATGTAAGTGAAACTGACTTTACATAGGTGATAATAACAAGTCTGACATGTTAAGGTCTGTGGTAAGCCCGTCTACACGGAACACGTTAAATCTGTTGAGTAACGGTTGGTTTGTAAACAACTAAGAAATGAGAGTAGAACACAGAGTTAAATGACTCTTAACATAAAGTCTTCAATATTCTGTTTACCCCCTTGTCGTTGACGCCGTCAGCGCGGACTGCAGACAGTGTCATTCAGTTGAGTACAGCGAGGACAGAGACAGAACACAGAGTTAAATGACTCTTAACATAAAGTCTTCAGTCTTCTATTAACACCCTTGCCGTTGACGCCGTCAGCGCGGTTATTAATAGCGCGGACTGCGGACAGTGTCATTCAGTTGAGGACAGAGACAGAACACAGAGTTAAATGACTCTTAATACAAAGTATTTAATCTTCTAATGACACCCTTGCCGTTAACACCGTCAGCGCGGTTTTAAAATAGATTGTACGTAGCAACCACCGCTGGTGGTAAATAGCGCGGCGTGGGCTCAGCGGCCTGTAGAGCAACCAAAAACATAGACAGAACACAGAGTTAAATGACTCTTAATACAAAGTCTTCAATCTTCTGTTTACCACCTTGCCGTTAACGCCGTCAGTGCGGTTTTAAAATAGATTTTACGTAGCAAACATCGCTGGCGCGCGGCGTGCAGACAGTTTCATTTGAGTATTGGTGCAGACAAATACGTCACTAGCTGCAATGTGGAAGTTGCCGATCTACTTATATTTAGCGGCCTGTAGCTCTGTAGCAAGCAAAAACAGAGACAGAACATAGAGTTAAATGACTCTTAATACAAAGTCTTCAGTCTTCTATTGACACCCTTGCCGCTAACGCTGTCAGCGCGGTTTTTAACGTAAACACTGACATAGGGACTTAGTAACGTGACTAAGTACACAGTCGCCGCGTCTATATCGTGTCATACAACTGAAATGTGGTGAAGTTTTCTGCGGACTGGAGTCTACAATATTCAAGCATGCTGAATAAAGATTTTGTGTCTGTCTGTCTGTCTGTGTGTGAGTGCTTGTGTGTGTTTGTAGGTATGTGTGAGTGCATGCATGTATGCGTCTGTGTGTGTGTGTATGCGTGTGTCTGTCAGTGTGTGAGTGCATGTATGTATGTATGTGTGTGAGTGTTTGTGTGTGCGTGTGCATGCGCGTATGTATGTATGTGTGTATGAGTGTGTTTGTCTGTCAGTGTGTGAGTGCATGTATGTATGCGTGCGAGTGTTTGTGTGTATGAGTGTGAGTGTTTGTCATTGTGTGAGTGCATGTATGTATGCGTGTGCATGCTAGTATGTATGCATGTGCATGCGTGTATGTATGTGTGCGAGTGTTTGTGTGTGTGTGCGTCTGTGCGTGTATTTATGCATGTGTATATATAGTTAGTGTTAGAGATATGATAATTTCAAGAACATTTATACCATTGACTCTACGTCAATACCCCAAAACACAGTTATTTAATAATAACCACACACACACAAAACATTCTTATATACACTTGATACAAATTTAAGTTACCTACAGACACTTGTTAACAAATTTCCAAAGTCCGCTAACTAACTTTACAGGTAACTTTGAAGTTAGTTGGTGCAAGTTCTGATAAGTGACTTAAAACAAGTTCTTACAAGAACCTAATCATAAGATCTTGTAAGTTATTGAACCAAGTCAACAACTTACTCGGACAGATTTCCCAAGTTACAAGGACAACGTAAAATCTTTTTTTTTTTAGTCTGGTGGAGGGGCAGATGGTGTTAGGTAGGCAGGGGTGAAAGGCATGACATCTCTTTGTGAAGTGTATGACAAAAATAATGGATTACCAAAACCTATCGTTACTTGCTTGTAAGTTCTCGAACTTTTTTCATAGTTTCTTCTACGCCTATCTTTTTTCCTTGTTCTAAAAAAGATTTCTTTAGCTCTTCAACATTTACAGCCTGACTACGCATCTTATTCTGTATTTCAGACTTTTGTTGTTTATAGTTGGCCAAATCATCCTGGACTCTTTTAAATTCGTTATCGTCAATTTCATTATCTTCCAAAGATTTACTAATAATAAGTTTCATACTCGTCAGCTTAGCTGCTGCGAGCGTACTTAATGCTTCATGCTTCTGCAACTTAGTATACAATTTTTTGTTAAGGGCTTCCATACCAAAGCATGCCAGGCTTGTGGCAAGGCCAACAGCTTCAACAGCAATTCCTACGACACTTCCCACCCCCGTTGCAAACTGAGTTATACCTCCTACAGATAATCCGGCCGAAACCACCCCCATGGCCATTGATGTGTTGTGTACAGAATTGAAAACCGTATTGTAACGGCGTTTACACCTCGAGTATTTTGCTTGTTCTTCTTCCAAATACTTCAACGCTTCTGTAATATTCATTAAACGGAATGAATCTGCCTTTAATGTTTTATCACGCTCAATAGGCTCAAGCTGCTCAGGTGGTATTTGTGGATACAAGTTCACCATTTTTTATGACAAATATTTTTTTAATCAGCAATTACATTTTGCAACTCTTCAAAAGTATACAATTTGCTGGCATAATAAAATGCAACAAGATCAATGTGTTCAAGGTTTATGTAAGTTAGACGAACAAAAGTTGCTTTGTCGACCACCACCTTGACAGCTGGAACACTGCTCGAAACATTAATAACATCATTATTTTTTGTAATAGCAATAAAGACCTTTGATGATTCTGTTACTGTTTCATTCCATGTAAGTTTAATTCCTTGTGCTATATTTGCCTCTTTTGCAGAAGCAACAGATTTCATGATAATTTCAAATACTATTGTCACTTCTCTAGCCACGACTAAGCTTGCTGGCATAAACACAACAGAAGTATCTGATCTACCCTTTCTAGTTGTAAGAAGATACCGCCGTCTCTCATAATTTTCAACTTTCAGTTTTTCTCTGCTATTGTTGTCTGGGGCAAAACTTGGAACAAGACTTACAATAAGCGGCCCCGAGTTAACAACCTTCCTAAACACTAAGGCACCTTCATCATCAGTGTATACATAAGGACTAATAAATTCAATCTTTATGTCCCAGTCAATTGTGGGTGGTGGTGCCGGTACAGGTGAAACAACCCACTTACTACCTACATGTATTAAGTTGTAGGGCACATTATTTACAGGTGGAGTAGGTACAGTAACATCACGAAGCTGACCAAGTTTAGGAATCTGTTTTTCACCATCTTTCATGTCGACAATTACTTTCCTCTTGTACATGCCATTTGAATCAAGTTCAAAACCATATATTTCTCCAACATCCCCCTCCTTCTCAAAATCCTGTACATCAGCCAAATCTTTCAACTCTGTAACCGGACACGCAACTGGTATGATTGTTCGCTTCGGACCAAGACCACTCATTTTTATAAACAAAAATAAAATTATTTAACTTCTAACACTACACTAAAATCATGCATAAGAACTGGTTTGTCATCCTGATTAGTTACAGATATACTCAGTGACTCAAAGAAACTAGAACCTAATTTCTTAAACTGCAAATTAGGAAATCTAACAACTACACTTTCACAATACGGAGCAGTTCCAGTAGGTAAGCATCTCAACAAAGTTGAAGGCTTTCCATTGTGTACATTTTCAGTAGTGTTCAGTTCTTTTAAATAAACATTTAGCACTGTGTGTACTGACAAATGAACAGGATATCTGCCAGTTATTCTTGGTTTTTTTGGTGATAGTAGACGTTTGACTGATTGTGACCAATCTTCATCTAGATGTGTTATTTTTTTATCTAAAAATCCAAGTAATAATAAAAGACTAATTGATAAAGAAAACTGACCACTTTTTGGAAATTCAATTGTAACAAGTAAATTAGCTGGGTTTAAAGTTGCTTTAATTTTAAATTCATTTTGAAGCCATTCAGCTAAAGTATAAAAGTCATAATACCCAGCTCGTAAAGTATCACCCTTCTCAATACCATCAAGAGTTCCACTTACAGAATAATTTTCATCATCCGTTACATTAAACCACTTTACTGTATAAAACATTTCATGGATAGCCACAGCCTTGTTACCATCTCGATTATCGATTCCATTAGTTAGCCACACTGGTTTGCTCGTGTCAAGATTTGTTAAGGTTATAAACATTTTTATTATCACATAAAAAAAAAGCACAATGGAATTTAAATCACCAACAATTGCCATTGTAAACGCGTTTCAATTTAACGTGGATGCCAAGTATAATGTTGCACCAACTTATGACCAGAAAATAATTCAACTAAATCAGCTTGATATAGCTTTGTCTGAAGGAGATTTATTTCAAGTGAAAGTGCCAAATCCTTATGAGCATTACCTAAACCCTCCAATTACAGATGACTCTACTGCAAGAAAGTGGTCTTCAAGCCCACTACAGATGTTTCAAAACCAACTTAACTTTGCTATACTATGCTCAACTACAGGCTGTGGCATTTCTTTTACAGACCATTTGAATCACCCAAACAAACTGATTAAGTCTGTCTATCGTTTCCACATGTATTACCAGCTTAGAAGAATACTGTCAGAACTGCATACCCCACTGCCCACTGAATCCAGTTTTAATCAGTTTAACAATCCCATGGATTTGAAAGCATTTGAACGGATCTGTAATGAATTTAACATCAGTACAAAGTATGACTTTACACAAAAACTTGATGATCACAAAGGCATGGGAACATTGTATTATGCTATGAGTCACAGACAATACCCTCAAGATTATTACCCTGGTTACACTTCATTCTCATCAAAATCTGAAGTGTGGTTAGGCTCAATTGAACAGAAACAGTCTAATGCCTGGACCACATTTGTCTTAGATAAGAGTGACGGATTTACTCAAGCAGGAGTCGAACGCATAAATGAGTCTATCAGAACATATGTGTGGTGTATTCTAGGAGCACAAGCTCAAACAAAATCAAACATTTTGAATGGAAGTGGAAAGTTCGATTCACAAAAACAGTTTCTCGCTAATCTTGAAGATTCAGTAAATTCATCAGTTGATCTCCCATCTAGCATACAATGTTACCAAGATGTTCTCAGATATGCTAGATCAAAAGTTGACTTTGTAGTTGGTATTGGGTTATACATGTTGCCATCAGACCTTCAACTTCAAATGGGGACAATAACAAATTATAATAATGAAATAGTTGTTGCAGGTGTTGGTCAGAAATTAGGACTCAATCAATCTGTAAACTTGGGGGCCACAACCACACATGTACAGTCATTAAAACCATTACAGACAGTAACACCCCCAGCCATGGCACCAGTAACATCATCACCTGTACAGACAGTAACAGCTCCAGCTTTGACACCGGTACCCATAACGATAACACCAACACCAATCCTTGACACACATGAGTCAGAGAGAACAGCATTGGTAATAGGTCTCACTGGATTAGGGGTATTACTTCTTTACCTGTTTCATTAAATAACCCACCATCAACCCTCCTACTGTAACCAAAAAGACCCACACATGCTCTGCCATAAACCCTACTGCCTTCGCTGCAGTACTAATCAACCAACTGACAACCGTGCCTATAATGCCAGGCAACGCGTCTACTGCTTTCAGAGCCAATTTCTTAAGCAAGTCTGATATGTGAGACAGTTGTTTCTTTACCCACGACTGTAAGTCTTTTGGATCTGTGGGGACTGGGGTTGGTGGACCAGGGGTTGGTGGTGCTGGAGGTGGAGAACCACCCCCGGAGACAGCCAACACAACTGTACTGATAATAAACCCCAGAGTTATAATTAAACTGGCAATTGTGATACCCTGTTCTCTGAAAAGTGTTTTAAGTCTCTCAGCCAGAGTAGTGTCTTCGTGAAGTATTTTTTGAATAGTTTCTCTAATCCTGTTGACTTGTGTTTTCAGTTTTTGTCTCCCAATACTAATCGCTTCTAACCTTCCTGATCTTTCTATCTGCAAATCATTTAATCTGTGTTGAATTCTTTCTTTCATTTCTGTGTCAAGATTCTCATTGCCTGCTGTAGCCAGTTTCTCTTTTTCACGTTCTATGTGTTTATCAAGCTCTCCTAGTTTGGCTAAATTATTTACCATCTCACCTCTTATTGTCTGCAGTGATTTATCCAAACCCATAATCTCCCTCATTGACAAAGGTGGATCATCTATTGTTTTCATAACATCATTTATTTGTCCTTCAGTAAATGAAGTTTCTTGTATCACTGTGTTTGCTATTTCTGGTAGGCTTGTTATTGGTGCCATTTCAATCTCTTGCCCCGTTGGCAACTTTGTTTGCGTGTCGTGAAGCACACTAACAAGTCTTGGGGGAACAGGAGACCCTCCAATACCAAGGTATCTTGCCAACCCAGAGTTACCACCGACTTCACCTTTAATTGTACTTAAAGCTCTAAACTTAGAAGGATTATTTTTATGTGTTAGATTTATTTTCCCTCTGTCTGTATTTACAAATAAGTGTCCTTTATCATATTCAAACTGATTAGGATCTATTACATCTGGGTGGACACCAACACTGTCATAAAATGAGTTTACTTTGTCTTTTAATAGTTTGTGATACATACTAGAACTAGTTACCATTCCAGTCATATCTGTTGCACCAGTATCATAGTCATTCATGTCATCCATTTCAAAATCTTCATGATTAAATCCTCCCGCTGCCATTGTTTTATTAATTTATTATTTTTTATTGTGCATAATAAAAATGACACAGTCTTACGGATCAAAGTTAGACCCATACAGAAAACTACGTGAGCCCCTGGGTGTTAAGGGCATTCGACAAACAATAGTCATCACAAACAATCCAAGTACCATAGACCAGAACCAAACACTTACAGTCAAGTTTCCAAACCTAGGACCCAGTGACGTTATTGTTCCTGGCACTGCACGCCTTGCTTTTAATATTGAACTATCATCAGACGCAGACGTGAACAGAACACTAGTTAACAATCTTGGCAGAGCAATTGTTAAAACTATTAAAGTAAAACTTGAAGGACAGGAAGTGTTTAGTCTTGATGACTCAGATGTATTCTACTGTTACAAAGACCTTTGGCTAACAAGAGAAGAACGAGAAGACCATATTTACCAAGGCATACAGCCAGATAATGTTGGTAAACTTCGAATCGACGCCAGAGATAAAGTAACTAATACAGCCATGGATGTTATAATGGCCGAAACATATGGATCCAGATTCTACATTCCACTTGAGTTTGAAATCCTAACAGCTCATCTGCCTTATTATCAAGGAGCACTGAATGACCGTCTGAGTTTTGAACTAACCTTCAATGACTACTCCAAAGTTATTAAATCATCTGATCTTAGTGCAACATATAAGATCTCTAACATTTCCTTGGAATATGAAATTGTCACACACACTGAACTAGCCAGACTCATACAAAATCAGTATCAGTCAAGACTACCAATTTATTATGACAGGGTGATTAGACATAGTTTAATACCCAAAGACAAAAGCGACCCAATGTGGAACATAAACTTAAACATGCCTGCTAGGTCACTGAAAGGTATTTTTATGTTGTTTATTGAACCAGCGGCTCCATACAAACGGGATTCAGAAAAATTCTACAATCCTAAGATTACACATTTGTCCTGTACAATCGAAGGCCGTCCTAATCAAGTGTACGCATCTGGAATGTTACCATACCAGCACTACGATGAGATCACAAAGTATTTTGCAGGAGGAAGGATTAGAGATAAACCAGCAAACATTGCGTGCAAAGATCTACATCTGTATGACGTTAGGATTGGTCAATACCTGACAAACAAGTATGCACTGTGGTTAGACCTGCGTAGTACAGATGATGACTATCTTCATGGGTCAGGACGAACTGTTGAGAATGGTAGTGATGGGATTACAATTCAGATACAAAAGAAGGTTGAAACTGCTGCAGCCATAAATATATATTTGTACCTGATATATGACGCACAACTCAATATTGCAGAAAGCAGACTGAGTGGACACATATATTAAAATTATATTGTGTATTAAAATGAACCGGGGCTTAATGACACTCGATCCACACTGTAGCTTATTTGTTGGTGCCACAGGGTGTGGGAAAACTGAATTTGTACTTAACCTCTTACAAACAAGATACATCCACCACTTTGAAAACATTGTAATATTTTGTCCAACAATCAAACACAACAAAGCTTATCACAACCGTTTATTCATTTGGACTGACAGCAACATATACTTAGTCGACCCTGAGAAAAAACTGAATGACTACCTACAATATTTTTACAAGCAATTTGAAGGACAGCCAACGTTGTTTATTGTTGATGACTGTTCTGCAGAGAAAGACATTGTCAAGAAGAGAAACACTTTAGCAAAACTTGCCTTCAGTGGCAGACATGCAAACATAAGTGTATGGATTCTCACTCAGAAATATAATGCTGTACTGAAAGATTTTCGAGAACAGTTAAAGTTTATATGTTTGTTTTACTGTAAGGATCGTGACAGCTTTGAAGACTGTCTCAGAGAGAACGATGTCATACCAAATAAACATGAACGGGATGATGTAAAAAATAAACTGAAATCAACTAAGCATCTAAAGCTCATTTTAAAGACAGATCAGCCCACAGGGTATGGGTTAGTAAATTAATTTATACTTTTAGTTTGTCTATAAAAATGACAGACGGACAAAAGGAGCAAAATTGGCCTATTGGTGAAATCATAGATATTACATATTGCTTTAAAGATGTTAAATATGTAAGCCAGCTTTATAATAAAGAGTCACCAGATAATTTATTTATTATGCCAGCAACACTGTATATGACTGGTAATATAACTTTAAGTGTTGATAATCCATTTATAAAAAAAATAACTGTTGATATTAAGACACAGTCATTTACTGTTAATGAATATTTAAGTGGTTGGTTTGCTAAATTGTGTAGTGATTTAGCAAAAGAACTATATAAAATAAATTTATATTTTAACGTTGTTACATTTAATAAAATGGTATTGCACATACAAAACCAATAATGATGATTGAGTCAGTGTGTAAACAAATCTGTTTTGTAGGAGTTACAGTCAATAAAGTGCCATTTTCATTATATAATTTTCTATTTATTTTTTTGTCGGACAAATAAAAAAGATGGACAACCATCAAAGATTAAGAAACGTGTTTCACACAACTGACTTACCTATATCTAATATTTACAATGTCTATGAATCAATAGAAAGATCTTTTTTAGTCATACAAAATAACCTTCTTTCTGATAGTGTAAAGATTCAGATTGTTGCAAAAATAGAATTTGCCAGAGATGTTGGTGAAGTTATTGTAACGTATATCTCGACAAGGCAGCACACAGTTAATTCGAGAAGAGAACTAGAGAAAGTGTTTAGAGAAAGATTGTTACCAGACTTCCATGAAGCAATTGACAGAGCAGAAATGCAAGGGTCTGGCTGGCATGAAGGCCTTGTACATGAACTACAACTGAAGCAGTCAAGATATCATCCTATACTAGGTAAATCATGGATACCACTTCCAACTGAGGTTGCAAACAAAAAGGCTGTAGTCAATATTCAAAACAATGATAATTTATGTTTTATGTGGTGTGTGCTTGCTAAACTTCATTTTGTAAAAGCAAAACCTGATCGTGTATCTAACTATACCAAATTTGTAAACGAACTCAACTTCAGTGGCATTGAGTTCCCTGTTAAAATAGAGGATATAGACTTGTTTGAAAAACTAAATCCTGGTATATCTGTGAATGTGTTTGTGTGGGAAAATGAATCTGAGAATAAGTTACAGCCAATTAGAGTATCTCCAATTGCCCCAACCTATGGGCAGCCAGAAGATAAACATGTTGACATGTTATTAATCGGCCCTGCCGGTGATGACAATAACTTTCACTACACAATTATCAGAAATATGTCACGTCTAATTCATGGGCATACAACAAAACACAAGGGCAAACAGGAAGTGTGCAAGAGATGTTTACAAAGATTTTCCTCCATAAAATTAGCAGACAAACATGTTTTACATTGTAGGTCAGCTGATGACATACAAACTGTACTTAAGTATCCAGATCCTGGTAGTCAAGTGTATTTTAAGAACTATGGGAATCAGCAAAAGCTGCCGTTTGTAGTGTACGCAGATCTTGAATCACTAGTTGTTCCATATGAAGGTCCTGTTCCAGAATCATTACCAAAGACTATAAAACTAAGTGACCAAGTGGTGTGTTCTTTTGGATACATTTTTGTTAGGTCAGACGGTCTTCATTCAGAACCTGTTATCTACAGGGGTGAAAATGCAGCATGCCTGTTTTTAACAGAAATGAGACAACTGTATAGTCAGGTAGTACAATATCTCACAACATGTCAGATGCCTTTGGTGATGACAGAAGAAGACAAACTAAAATTTGATACAGCAGTGACGTGTTGGATTTGTGAACAGCCTCTGGGAGGTGATAAAGTTC
>BTPG01000005.1:215593969-215666559 GCA_036245525.1 Semisulcospira habei | reverse complement strand
AAACATCTGTAGTGGACTTGAGGACCACTTTCTTGCAGTAGCATCATCTGTTATTGGAGGGTTTAGATAATGGTCAAACGGGTTGGGTACTTTCACTTGAAATAAATCTTGCTCTGATACAGCAATATCAAGTTGATTTATTTGAATTATTTTCTGTTCATAAGTAGGTGCAACATTATATTTGGCATTCACATTAAATTGAAATGCGTTTGTAGTAACGCTTGTTGGTGATTTAAATTCCATCCTTCTTTTTTATGAGATAATAAAAATGTTTATTACCTTAACAAATCTTGACACAAGCAAACCAGTGTGGTTAACTAATGGGATTGATAATCGTGATGGTAGCAAGGCTGTAGCTATCCATGAAATGTTTTATAGTGTAAAATGGTTTAATGTAACAGATGATATAAATTATTATGTAGCTCATGTATCTGGAACTGAGTTTGTTAGTTCTGAGGGAGCTAATGTTTTACGAGCTGTGTATTATGACTTTTGTACTTTAGCTGAATGGCTACAAAATGAATTTAAAATTAAAGCAACTTTAAATCCGGCTAACTTACTTGTTACATTGGAATTTCCGAAAGGTACTGAGTATTCATTAACAGTAAGTCTTGTAAAATTACTTGGGTTTTTGGGTAATAATATTTATTTTCCAGATGAAGATTGGACAAGACCAGATGGGCGCCAACTACTAAAACCAAAAAAAGAAAAAATAATTGGAAGATATCCTGTTCATTTGTCAGTACACACAGTGCTAAATGTTTATTTGAAAGAACTGAACACAACTGAGAATGTACACAATGGAAAGCCTTCAACTTTGTTGAGATGCTTACCAACTGGAACTGCACCCTATTGTGAAAGTGTGGTTGTTAGATTTCCTACACAGTTTAAGAAATTAGGTTCTAGTTTCTTTGAGTCACTGTGTATATCTGTAACTAATCAGGATGACAAACCAGTTGTTATGCATGATTATAGTGTTGTGTTGGAAATTAAATAATTTTATTTTTGTTTATAAAAATGAGTGGTGGTCCAAAGCTGAGAATCATACCAGTTGCATGTCCAGTAACAGAGTTGAAAGATTTGGCTGATGTACAGGATTTTGAGAAGGAGGGGGATGTTGGAGAAATATATGGTTTTGAACTTGATTCAAATGGCATGTACAAGAGGAAAGTAATTGTTAATATGAAAGACTGTGAAAGACAGATTCCTAAACTTAGTCAGCTGCGTGATGTTACTGTACCTACTCCGCCTGTAAATAATGGGCCTTACAACTTAATACATGTGGGAAATAAGTGGGTAGTTTCACCTGTGCCTGTTCCATCACCAATAATTGACTGGGACATAAAGTTGGAATTTATTAGTCCTTATGTATACACTGATGATGAAGGTGCCTTAGTGTTTAGGAAGGTTGTTAATTCTGGGCCGCTGATTGTAAGTCTTGTTCCAAGTTTTGCCCCAGACAACAATAGCAGAGATAAACTGAAAGTTGAAAATTATGATAGACGGTGTTATCTTCTTACAACTAGAAAGGGTAGATCAGATACTTCTGTTGTGTTTATGCCAGCAAGCTTAGTCGTGGCTAGAGAAGCGACAATAGTATTTGAAATTATCATGAAATCTATAACTTCTGCAAAAGAGGCAAATATTGCACAGGGAATAAAACTTACATGGGATGAAACAGTATCAGAATCATCAAAGGTCTTTATTGCTATTACAAAAAATGTTGATGTTATTAATGTTTCGAGCAGTATTCCCGCTGTCAAGGTGGTGGTCGACAAAACAACTTTTGTTCGTCAAAGTTACATAAACCTTGAACACATTGATCTTGTTTCGTTTTATTATGCCAGCAAATTATATACTTTTGAAGAGTTGCAAAATGTAATTGATGATTAAATAAAAAATATTTGTCATTAAAAAAAATGGTAAAATTCTATCCAATACTACCGATGCTTGAGCCGACTGAATCAATTGCGACGACTAAAACAACGCTTGCACCTGATCCACATGCAACAGCTGTGCCAATTGCAGCAGATAAAACATTACAGGCAGACACATTTCGTTTAATGAATATTACAGAAGCAATTAAATATTTGGAAAGTGAAGAGGCGAGGTACTCCAGATGTAAGAGACAGTATAAGTCAGTATTTAATTCTGTTCAAAAGACTTTTATGGCTATTGGTGCAGTTTCAGCTGGTTGTTCTGTGGGGGGTATTGTTCTGTTTGCCACGGGAATTGGAAGTTTGGCTGGAATAGCAGTTGAGGGTGTTAGCATTGCTACATGCCTGGCTTGCTTTGGTTTGGAGGCCTTGAACAAGAGGTTTCACACGAAATTACACAAACATGAAGCATTGAGTACGCTTGCTGGTGCAAAGCTGAGCAGTATGAAACTTATAATCAGTAAGGCATTGAATGATAATTTTATTGATGACGAAGAATTTAAGCGAGTCCAGGATGATTTAAATAATTACAAGAAACAGAAGTCTGAAATACAAAATAAGATGCGTAGTCAATCTCCTGTGAATGTTGAAGAGCTAAAAGCCAGTTTTTTAGAGATGGGAAAACAGATCGGTGTTCAGGAAACCACAGAAAAACTACACAATCTTTTAGAGAAATAAAAATCAGATTTGGTAATCAATCAATATTTTTGTCATATGCTTCGCAGAGAGATGACACGTCATTTATACCACTTGTGCCTGATTATTTAACCCCATCTGCACCACTGCCAGAGTACTACTGAGAAAAAAAAGTTTTTTATTGTCCTTGTATCTTGACAAATCTGTCTCAGTATCTTGGGACTTGAGTCAAGTTGTTGTAAGAACTTAGGGTAAGTACTTGTAAGAACTTAGGGTAAGTAATTAATAAGTTCTAATGGCAACACACTTAAAGGTTACCTCTGCAGGTTCCTAAAAGTTAATAAGTATTAAGTTTCACTTGGCATCACTTGATCAGGTAAATGATTAGGTGTTCACAGAGACAATAGTTATAGAGAAAGACAATATGAGTCCCGTAAGATAATCAGATCAATAAGGCCGCATCAGTCATGCTCGTCAGTTTTAAAAATCAAAGGGTTGATTTGGAAATAAAGGGGCTGTAATAGGGGTCAAAATTTTGATATTAAAAATAACGTAATTTAATAACCGATGCGGCCTTATTGAATTCATTGTCTATCTGGACTCATATTGTCTTTCTCTCTCACAAAGTCCCTTCTATATGAGATATGTCTCCGGTGTAAAGGGTCTCTACCTTTTGTCTTTGACTTGATTCTTATGTTGTAATATCTACTTTTGTAAAAGCCTGGCTGTTGTGCCAATGCGCCATAGTGAACGCTATAAGGGGCGCGCGCAGTGCATACGCGTCATTGGTTTGTCAAACGTCATTTGTCATGACGTTTTTTTTCTTTCGTTTTTACGTAATTTTATATTTAACGTGATAGTAGTTTCGCTTTTCCTTCAAGACATTGGACAATGGTGACAAAACTATATTTCACAGTACAATTTCAGTCTTGCTATAATTTGTGTGAAAGCAGGTTGACTTTATCTAGGTACATGCTATTATAATATTAAGTACACCTGCATGCTCATCTGAAAGCGCGTCGATGTGTGTGTGCGTGCGTGCATGCCCGCGCTCCAAACATTTACAAAAGGCATAGATGTTCATGAGCCCTCCGGGCACATGAGCATCTATGCCTTTTGGAGATGCACACATATGTGAGAGAAAGAACGAGCAATCTAGAGAGAGAATTACGTGATGTCATTAGAATATGTCTGCGTGGTGACACAGTTGCCTCATTTACGTCACCGCCACTGTCTGACTTTCTCCCGATGTCAAGATTTTTTACTGTTTTATTTTTTTTCTGAAAATTTTCTAAAGAATTAACTGAAGAAGTTGAAAGCGTACAAAGCTGGCTAACGAACTCATCCAATGTCTTTTTCCAAACTACCTATGTCGCGTCATCTGAATGCTCTTCGGAAAGCTTGACGATGTGTGTGTGTGTGTGCGTGCGTGTTAGTGTGTGCATGCGCGCGCGCTCCAAATATCTCCAAGAGACATAGATCCTCATGCACTCTCCAGGCGCATGAGGATCTATGTCTCTTGGAGATGCATGTCTGTGAGAAAGAGAGAGCGCGGCGCGCGCTAGAGAGAATTACGTCATATTTAGAGTATTATATCAATGTCTGCGAGTTGACGGAGTTGCCTCTTTTACGTCACCGTCACTGTCTGACTATCTATAGAAGTCAAGTTTTTTTTACTGTTTTAATTCTTTTCTGAAAAGAATTAAATTTTACTAGAGAAGTTGAAAGGATACAAAGCTGGCTAACGAACTCATCCAATATCTTTCTCCAAACAAGCTATATGCAAAGGTTCAAGTAAATATGACAAAAATTACGGACTCTACCCTGGGTCAACCGTCTTCCTGTAAACGGTTGTTTATGTCTTCAATGAGACATTCAATTACAATATGCTCGGAGGCTCTCTTAGCCACCCACTCAAGAAAGTATTTCTCCAAGTTTCAAGCTTGTGTGTACAGAAATATCGGGGATTCTCTTGTTTTCATACATACATACACACACACACACACACACACACACACATACATGCACACATACATGCGCACATACATACATACATACATACATACAAACACACATACATACATACATACATACACACATACATACATACGCACATATGGCGCTTCGAAATGTACGTTTAGCAATGAGGTTAGCTTAACTAGACATGACGTAATTTTTATCTTGTTACTTCAATTGTTAGAACTACAAATGTGATTTATGTCATCTTCTGTGTGAAATGCGACCAACTCTATGTTGGAGAGACAGAAAGAATCATCAACGACCGTTTCAAAGAACATCTTCAGTCTGTCAAGTACCAATACAACAGACCGGTCGGACGACATTTCAACCAGGCCGACCACTCCATCTGCAACATTCGGGTTAAAGGCCTCTGGCTTATGCAAGCCAGAGTAATGTCTGGCCCCGGAAAGGCCGAGAAACATTTCTGATTAATAAACTGGGCACTGTGGCGCCACTCGGGATGAATATGAAAGATTAACATTTTTTTACCTTGCTAGTGTCATTTTTATCTGCTAACTCTAGCTTTACCTTACTGTGTCGCTTCTGTTTGACTACTCACTAACCAAATAGGTGAGGCTGGCGCTGGTTGATATGTTCACATCCCATGGGGACTTTCTCAGCGCTGGCCGAACGATCATTTAGATCCCTTACCCTTCCCTGTCGGGTGCCCGGTCGCCGGCCTGCGGAGTGATGCGCGGTTGAGGGGTGGGGCGATCGTGTGCATTCCCTTGGGGATGTATGTGGTCGTCTTGTTGCGTGCCTATGTGTTTTTCTGTGGGCTGGTGGGTGCCTGTTGTGTGGGGCTGGTGGCTCTGGCTGGTTATCTTTTTCCTCCCCCCTTTTTTCTTCTCTTTTTCCTTCTCTCTCTCTCTCTCTCTCTCCCTCTCTCTCTCTCTCTGTCTCTCTGTCTCTGTCTCTCTCTCTCTCTCTATCTCTGAGAAAGAGAAAGAACAACAGTTTGATGAATATAAGAAACAACAGTTTGATGAATATAAAAAACATCGAAATCGTGTTAAATACTTAGTGAGAGCGTCAAAAAAACTGTTCTTTAAGGAAATGATTAGGGACAAAAAAGATACAGCATCGGTGTGGAAAGCCCTGCACGTTATAACAAAGGGTAAACCATCCCCTGAAATACCATCCCATTTGTCAGCTGATATATTAAATAACCACTTCCTATCGACAGCTGAAACACTTGCCCAGTCAGCTGCAAGTAGTAACGCAGAGTACCAAGTTCCTAGTGTACTGGAAAAATACTGTGAGGCCAAAAATATACTGCAGACATTCATCATTCCTGATATTACCGTCTCTGAAGTTGGCAAATTCATCTCTAGCATGCCGAACAAAAAGTCCACCGGGATGGATGTTATAGACAACAAAATTCTGAAAATGTCACTACCATATACGGTAGAGGCACACACTTATATCTTTAACCTCTGTATAAAACACAGCACGTTTCCAACTATTTTCAAAGAGGCCAAGGTAATTCAATCCCTAAATCAAAAGATCTTGAAGATGTCAATAACTACCGTCCTATCTCACTTTTGTCGGCCCTGTCAAAGCCCCTTGAAAAACACATACAAAAACACCTCCTCGATTTTCTAGAAAAGGGCAATTTCATAAATATTCATCAGTCCGGCTTTAGACCGAAACACTCATGTCAGTCAGCACTGGCACACATTGTAGACAGCTGGCTGGAATCAATAAATAAAAACCTGATGTCTGGAGCTGTTTTCTTAGACCTACAAAAAGCATTTGATCTTGTCAACCATGACATTCTCTTAAAGAAGCTAGCAGCATACCATATAAGTGAAACTGCCATAGCATTCTTTAGATCATACCTAAAAGACATCAAACAAAAGGTATAATACCCATGGAAAATACTCTAAACAAGGACAAGTTAACTACGGTGTCCCCCAGGGGTCGATCTTGGGACCTCTTCTATTTATAATATTCATTAATGATTTGCCTTTGCATATTACTAACACTGATGTTAATTGCAACCTGTTTGCGGACGATACGAGCCTCCATGTTTCGGGTAAAAAAAAAACAGCTGACATTAACATTAGCTTACAAAGTAGTCTCAACGAGGTTTCCGACTGGTGTAGAGATAATCATATGGTTCTTCATCCAGAAAAAAACAAAGAGTATTTTAATCACTACACGACAAAAACACCAACGCCACCCACAGCCGTTATATTTACAACTGAACGCTAAACATATAGAACAAGTCACAGAGCGTAAATTCTTGGGAATACACGTTGACGAACAATTATGTTGGGAGATGCATATAAATACAGTCTGTAAAACCATTGCTAAAAAACTTTCCTGTTGTCCCAGCTTAGACAAGTAACGGATACACATACTCGTAAACTGTTTTTACATGCCTATATCAAGTCTCACGTTGATTATGTCTCCACAGTGTGGGACGGTTGTAGTGATGTTCACATGAACAGGTTAAACTCTATATATAAAAGAGCTGTCAAAATGATAGATACGCGGCCCATTCCTACCATAGACAAATTTAGACATCTAAACATTCTGGGCCTTCGTCAACAACTTAATTTCAACAAATGCATCCTCATGCACAAGATATCAAATAACATGACACCGAAGTATCTAACCACCGAATTTGTGCCACAGCAAGAACGCGAAAGGACCTCAAGGAACAATACTTTACCCCTACCTCTGCCTAGAATTGACCTCTTTAAAACTAGTTTATCCTTTTCTGGACCGTTTGTATAGAACACTATTCCTGCACATTTGAAGACTATAGCCTCGCTTGGAATCTTTAAAACGAAACTTTTCGATTACCTGATGAGCCAAACATAACAACACTGGGCATTTAAACAAACCCTGATGGTTAATGCTTTCTTGTAATATTTGCATTTATTTATATTGTTTGTTGTGTGTGTGTGTGTGTGTGTGTGTGTGTGTGTGTGTGTGTGTGTGTGTGTGTGTGTGTGTGTGGTATAAAATGAATGTTGAGTGTTATTATTATTTTGTGTAATTTTATTTTATTTTATTTTTTTATAAATTTTATTGTTGTATGAAATAATATGAGTAAATATAATTCTTTATTATTATTATTATTATTATTATTATTATTATTATTATTATTATTATTATTATTATTATCATCATTATTATTATCTTTTAATCTATTTTATGTTGTAGATGTTAGCAACGGCAAGTTTGTAAAATGACGATTTGTTTCTGTCAAAACATTTTACCGTTGATAAATAAAGTTTCATCATCATCATCATCATCATCTCTCTCTCCACCATGGCACAACTCCACTTTTCGCCTCATATCTTAGCGATTAGACAGCAGCGCGTCATGGTCAATGGATCATACTTCTCAAGCGGATTAGTAACACGGGGAGTTCCCCAGGGTTCAGTCCTAGGGTCTCTTCTGTTTTGCCTCTTTATAAATGACCTGCTGCTACGTTTGAATAGCGACAAAATTTCATGTGATTTATTCGCTGATGACGCCACAATTCACACCCCGGACAAGAGTATTGATTCTTTAAATGGCCGTTTGCAGCAGGGTTTGAGCAAAATTTCCACTTGGTGCGCAAACAATGAAATGATTTTAAATCCTTCTAAAACGGAATGCATGACGATAGCAACCCGTCAGAAGCACTAGCTCAAGCCACTTACACTCAGCCTGACTATCCATAACGACATCGTTACTCAGGTCACGGAACACCGATTATTTGGTGTAATTGTTGATGACCAGATGAAGTGGCAATCGCACATAAATGCTGTATGTAAAACTGTTGCCAGAAATGTTTTTAAGCTTTCAAAGTTGAAGTACTTTATCGATGTTGATGCCCACAAGTTATTTTACAATGCACATGTCAAATCCCACATCGATTATGCGTCCACGATATGGGATGGCAGCGGTGACTTACACTTGAAGAAGCTTAACTCCCTGCATCGGAGAGCAACGAAACATATCCTGCCTGATTCAGCCCTGACAACTGACGAAAGACTTGAAAAACTAAAAATGCTACCTCTTAGCAAGCATCATCTCATTAAACAAGGGTGTGGTTATGTATAAATCTGGAATGAGATTCACCCAGAATATCTTTGTAAGCTCTTTACCAAGGCAAGTTCAGGTTATTCTACATCAAGACGAAACTTTATTACACCTCGCCCCAGGATAGATCTCTTTAAAACCAGTGTATCTTTCTCAGGCGCATCTTTCTGGAACAAACTGCCTACATGTATAACACACGCTAGCTCCCTCTCCTCTTTCAAGGAATGCCTCCTCAAGTACTTGTCTGCTGATACATAATCTACCACAAATATCCGTATCAAACATGTGCTTATCGTATAATCAGTGCATGCTGCCGTATGGTTTGTCCATACTAATAATAATCGCCTAATTACACAATTCAAGTTTCTATTATAATGCAAATATTTTTTGCTGTCTGAAGTGAATTTTCACTATGATCCAAATGATTTGCTTCGGATATAGGTCAAGTTATCATTAGCGCGTGTCTGTGTGTGCGCGCGAGCGTGTATGTGTGTGCACGCGAGCGTGTATGTGTGTGCGCGCGTTGCGTGTACTTTCTGTTTTTCGTTTGTTTTTGTATGACCGAATGAATGAATGAATTTTGTTTAATGTCTCTTCATGTTTAATATCTCCTAATTTTTCTTTGTGTAATTTGGTACTATTAGCATTACAATTATTATCCCGTGTTTGTAGAGTAGCAACGGCAAGTATGAAAAATGACACACGTGCTAATTACTTCATCCGTTGAGAAATAAAGTTTCATTTCATTTCATTTCTCTCTTCTTCCTCCCCCCCCCCCAGTACACCCTTTAATACTTCTCTCTCTCTCTCCATCTTTCTCTCTTTAAGCTTTTTCCCTTACCCTTCTTCCACTTTCTCCTCCCTCCCCTCCCCACCCCCCACCCCCCGTCTCTCTCTCTCTCTCTCTCTCTCTCTCTCTCTCTCTCTCTCTCTCTCTCTCCCCCCCCCCCTTCACGTTTTTTTTTACCTTTTTTTTGAGTTACCCTTGAAGATGGTTTCACAACTACCTACTCTCCACTTATGCCAATATCCTCTTACCGAATTTGATTATTTGCTTTGTTTCAATGATATTACTTGTTGTGTGCCGTTCTAAATGCTGTGTTTTTTTCCCCGGGGTCCTCCCGTTTTTGCCCTAAGTAGTCCTCAACTTGAAGGTGATATAAAGTTTGCCTTCGGTTTGGTGTTTAGCAGGCTTTGTGTATTAGACACTCAGCCTACTTCGTGCCCAAGGGTAATCCCCGTTCGTTCTCTCTCTCTCTCTCTCTCTCTCTCTCTCTCTCTGCTGTCTCTGTCTCTCTGTCTCTGTCTCTCTGTCTCTGTCTCTCTGTCTCTCTGTCTCTGTCTCTGTCTCTCTCTCTCTCTCTCTCTCTCTCTCTCTCTCTCTCTCTCTCTCTCTAAAATCAACGTCAAACGTCAAATATTTTTCTCTTTCTCCTTACATTTGTTAACTGATCATCTATTGTCTTGTTGGTGTCTCTATACGCTATTGATGCTGCTGATTCTATGACACTGTGGAAGGTTACAAAGTAAAGTAGATTATAGCACTGTCAGGGGAGAGAAATGTGCATGATCGACCAGTGATCATAGATCTACTGTGGCCAAAGCACACACACACACACAAAAAAAAAAAGAGATAGGAAAGAGAGGGGGCGCTAAAAAAGTGACTGAAAGCAATGCATATGGAAGCCCCCCCGAAGGGGGGCGTATCACATATCCCACTGTTCCAGCCACTCAGTGCATGGAAATTTAAATCTAGGTCCCCCCGAGGGGGGTCCAGATATTTAGCCGGTGTGGACAGCTGTTTCGGTCTTGGCGACCTCCTCAGCACACCATCGGCGATACTGGAGGAGGCAGGAATTTCTGCCTACCTGCAAAGACAACCACATTTTACTGTGGTGTCTGCAAGGGCATACATTCCATGCCACCACCTAGAGCCAAATTTCCATGCACCCTAAAAGAGAACCTACCAAAAGGGGGGAAGGGGTTGCAGTCGATATTGTAGTAGTAAATGAAAAGAAAAGGGGAGACTGCCAGTGCTAATATTTTAGGAAGGTTACAAAGTAAAGTAGATTATAGCACTGTCAGGGGAGAGAAATGTGCATGATCGACCAGTGATCATAGATCTACTGTGGCCAAAGCACACACACAAAAAAAAAAAAAAAAAAAAAAGAGATAGGAAAGAGAGGGGGCGCTAAAAAAGTGACTGAAAGCAATGCATATGGAAGCCCCCCCGAAGGGGGGCGTATCACATATCCCACTGTTCCAGCCACTCAGTGCATGGAAATTTAAATCTAGGTCCCCCCGAGGGGGGTCCAGATATTTAGCCGGTGTGGACAGCTGTTTCGGTCTTGGCGACCTCCTCAGCACACCATCGGCGATACTGGAGGAGGCAGGAATTTCTGCCTACCTGCAAAGACAACCACATTTTACTGTGGTGTCTGCAAGGGCATACATTCCATGCCACCACCTAGAGCCAAATTTCCATGCACCCTAAAAGAGAACCTACCAAAAGGGGGGAAGGGGTTGCAGTCGATATTGTAGTAGTAAATGAAAAGAAAAGGGGAGACTGCCAGTGCTAATATTTTAGGAAGGTTACAAAGTAAAGTAGATTATAGCACTGTCAGGGGAGAGAAATGTGCATGATCGACCAGTGATCATAGATCTACTGTGGCCAAAGCACACACACACAAAAAAAAAAGAGATAGGAAAGAGAGGGGGCGCTAAAAAAGTGACTGAAAGCAATGCATATGGAAGCCCCCCCGAAGGGGGGCGTATCACATATCCCACTGTTTCAGCCACTCAGTGCATGGAAATTTAAATCTAGGTCCCCCCGAGGGGGGTCCAGATATTTAGCCGGTGTGGACAGCTGTTTCGGTCTTGGCGACCTCCTCAGCACACCATCGGCGATACTGGAGGAGGCAGGAATTTCTGCCTACCTGCAAAGACAACCACATTTTACTGTGGTGTCTGCAAGGGCATACATTCCATGCCACCACCTAGAGCCAAATTTCCATGCACCCTAAAAGAGAACCTACCAAAAGGGGGGAAGGGGTTGCAGTCGATATTGTAGTAGTAAATGAAAAGAAAAGGGGAGACTGCCAGTGCTAATATTTTAGGAAGGTTACAAAGTAAAGTAGATTATAGCACTGTCAGGGGAGAGAAATGTGCATGATCGACCAGTGATCATAGATCTACTGTGGCCAAAGCACACACACACAAAAAAAAAGAGATAGGAAAGAGAGGGGGCGCTAAAAAAGTGACTGAAAAGTGACTCCTCCAGTATCGCCGATGGTGTGCTGAGGAGGTCGCCAAGACCGAAACAGCTGTCCACACCGGCTAAATATCTGGACCCCCCTCGGGGGGACCTAGATTTAAATTTCCATGCACTGAGTGGCTGGAACAGTGGGATATGTGATACGCCCCCCTTCGGGGGGGCTTCCATATGCATTGCTTTCAGTCACTTTTTTAGCGCCCCCTCTCTTTCCTATCTCTTTTTTTTTTGTGTGCTTTGGCCACAGTAGATCTATGATCACTGGTCGATCATGCACATTTCTCTCCCCTGACAGTGCTATAATCTACTTTACTTTGTAACCTTCCTAAAATATTAGCACTGGCAGTCTCCCCTTTTCTTTTCTATGACACTGTCTTAGATGAGTATAATATTAATGCTGTGCACGCGTTTCGTTCTCTTGCTTTTTGCATCGGAGGCAGTTACAAATTCTCCATCGTCATTTTTTCCCTCCTTTCGATGTGTTTTCTATTGTGTTTTTTTTTCTCCCCGTAGTTTTGCTTCCTCATCTTCCTCTTCTTCTTCCTCTTCTTCTTCTTCTTCTTCTTCTTCTTCTTCTTCTTCTTCTTCTTCTTCTTCTTCTTCTTCTTCTTCTTCTTCTTCTTCTTCTTATTATTATTATTTGTGATGAAACTTTATGCTCAGTGTTCACACAGTAGGGTTAGTACGGTACGGTTTTTGTTAATGGTTTGTTTTGTGCCGATAGTCCGTGAGGCCGAGAACCACGTGAAATCTTATAGGAACGTTTAACACGGGGAGTTATTAGTGAGTTCTAGGCGGAAGCTCAGTCTATCAGAGGGCTAAATATTAGTACGGGGCTTTATCGTCAGCTTGGACGGATGTATGTGAGACACCTAGCCCGTATTCCAAGACTCTGAAACCTAGCATTCAGGTATGTTTCTATATATGTATTATTGATAGTTGCTTAGTTAAAGACGGTATGCTTTGGTAAGAGTAATTTGGTTGTGTAGTGTTGACCTGTTTGGTTCAGTTATGTTGGTTTGGAATTCAGTGAGGTAACGGGTGTTTTTGGTATATAGTTATGTACCGAGATGGATAACTACGGAATGCGAGGTGTGTATGTCTAAGTCGCTATGAAGGTAATACGTGGTTGGTTAAGCATAGTCTTTTCCAGTGTATAGAGTAACGTGTAACGAGAGTGTTAGGGTATAGTCTGTTTCAAGATAGCGACAGAGTTATGGGGGTGTTATGAAGTAGTACGGTTATGAAGCACGTGTGTGTGTGAAAGAACGTGTGGGTTGTTTGTATCGGCCAGGTTACGTAATGTTTCTCATGTCATCCAATATGTTGTGCGTTTAGCACGTGTTACGTTTTGGATCCTTATTGTTGTTTAGAGTGCTTGTAAAGAATGGAGCGACGGACGCCGAGACGGCAGTCACCAGGGACCTAACGTGAGGTCATCTCTCCAGCTCTTCAATCGGGGAGTGAAGCGATCGGGACCGAGATACCCGAGTCACAGCGAGAACTGCGCTACGGTACGAGTAACGAGGACGTCCGTGATACAAGAGACACGACGACTCGAAGAGCGTACAACGAAGGACTTGCACGCCTAGACGTGAGAAAGACCAACGTAACCAGGCGATAACATCAAACAGGTTGGAGACAGTGAGAAACTAATGCCTAGCCTGGCCGAGATAGTGTGTGATGTGTATGTGATGTGGATGCTGGTAGTGGTTAAGGGTGTATAGTTTGATAATCATTTAAGCGGTTCTTTTCTTTTATATTGTATAAAGGTTACTTTAGAAAGGGAGCCCGTGTGTTGAGTTTTACCGCATGAATGCGCCCGTCTGAGTCAGTGGCGGTGTATGCGTCTGTTGCGTGAGAGTCTGTACGTGCGACTGAGGGCAAGTCTGCGTGCCTTACAGTGGTGACCCTGATTTTAGCGGTAGGTTAGAGTAGCTGCGGGCGATAGTAGAGTGGTGGATTTAAAGTTCAGCATTGCTGGGTGGGTGTTTGGTTGTTGATATTTTTGTGGGTTTTTGTATTTTTACGTTTTTCAAATTAAGGAAGATAGTTACTGTAAAGATGGAGTCGGACCCAGTTGAGGCTTATATTAAACAAGGTGAAAGGTTAGGTTTTAAGGAGGAGAAGCTTTTTGACTATGTGGAGAAATGTAAGGATAGGGAGGATAGGGGGAGAGAAAGAGAAATTCAGAGAGAAGAGAGGGAAAGAGTACTTAAGAAAGAGGAACTAGAGGTTCAGAAAGTCGTAAAGGAGAAGGAATTAGAAGTACAGAGAGAGAGAGAGAGAGAGAGAGAGAGAGAGAGAGAGAGAGAGAGAGAGAGAGAGAGAGAGAGAGAGAGAGAGAGAGAGAGAGAGAGAGAGAGAGAGAGAGAGTAAGTAAGAGAAGAGAGAGAAAGACGAGAAGTCTCTAGCGTTTCAGAGAGAGAAAGACGAGAGGGAGCAAGCTTTGAGAGAGAAAGAACTTGACATTCAGAGAGAGAGAGAGGGAAGAAAGAGATAGAATCCTTAGAAAGGAGGAACTAGAGTATCAGAGGGAGAAAGAAGATAAAGATAGGGAGGTGCAACTATAGTTAGCTCGAGATGCGGGGTCTAGAACAGCTCCAGATAGTGATTCGGTAGGCCGGGGCATACGTAATTTCCTTAGAGTACCGATGTTTAAGGAGTCTGTTGAATCCATTGATGCTTTTTTTGTGTCGTTTCGAGGCTCACGCGCAGGCGTTGAGGTGGCCTTCCGCCAACTGGCCCGTTTTGCTTTCGTCGGTGCTAGAAGGTCAGGCCTTGAGTCTTTTCCATAGCTTGAACGTTTCGGGGAACGTAGATTACGAGACTTTAAAGGAGTGTCTTTTACAGAAGTTTTAGTGTAGTGCGGAGGGTTTCAGAGAACGCTTGAGAGCTTGTCGGCCAGAGACAGGGGAATCGTTTGTGTCGTTTGGCAAACGGTTGTCCCATTTGCTCGTGCGTTGGGTCGAACTGTCAAAGATCGACCACACGTACGAAGCATTGTTCGATCTCATGTTGGCTGAACAGTTTTTTGGGAGCGTTTCCAAGGATCTAGCGGTATTCTTGAGGGAGCGTAACCTCAAGACTACAGATGAGTTAGTGCAGAATGCGGAGGCTTTTCGGCTGGCGCATCCGACGAAAAACCTAGCGCGTCGGGTCGAGACACCGCCAGTCGGGTTGGTCGCTGCTAACACGACTGGGGGTTACCGAGGCGTCAATACCTTACGTGGGGCCCAGCTAGTTAACGGGAGAAGTACTTTGCGTTTTCGACGCGGTGATAGAGGTAACTGCAGTGGCGGTCGCCATCCGTACGCACGAGGAGAAACATCTGGTCGTGGGTATGGTCGTGGACGGATGGCGAATTCCGACACTCGGTGTTTTGCGTGTCGTGGGTACGGGCACTTCAGTCGGAACTGTCCTAACAATAGTGCAGGCGCGCAGTATGTTGGTTATCAGGAGCACGGCCATTTGGCTCATCAATGTCCTAACAGTACTGGTATGGTGGAGGGGGCGGAGCAGCCCACTCACATGGCCAGTTTTGCAGTCCCAGCTGGGCGCGGTGTGTTCATCTGACGGAGGTGGTTGCCTACCGCTGGTGGACGGGGTTGTAAACGGATGTCTTGCTTCTGTTCTCCGTGACTCAGGTACAACGACCGCGGGGGTTAGACGTAGCCTAGTTAGGGAAGATCAGTTCACGGGGGAGACACAGAAAGTGATTTCGTTTGGAGGGGAGGTTGAAGTTTTTCCGTTGGCTAAGATAGAGGTTGACACAGAGTTTTTCTCGGGTAATCTGATTTCCTGTGTTATCGACGAGCCAGTAGTTGATTTAGTTCTGGGTAACATGAAGGGTGTGCAGCCAGTCATCGGTAGAGTCGGGGCGATGAAACGGCGAGCTCACGATCCTCGCGGTGCAGTCGCATCAGTCGCGACGGGAGCTCAGAGCAAGCGTGCTCGTGAGCAAACGGACCGTGTTGGTACCGTCCAGAATCCGGGGATCGGTCAGCGGGTTTGGCCCAACAGTCGGGTTGGTCTGAGACGGCATACTTCTGTTGCGGACAGAAATGCCGCTCAGCATCCAATATGTAGGTAGGTCGGAGATTGGAGTCTCGCGATTGTGTGGTTTGTGTGGGCAGTCGTTAGATCGTTTTCATTTCTGGAGATTTTAGCGCGTTAGTTCTGTTTTCGCGTTCGCTCTGCGATCCGAGAGTGTACGTTGAGGCTTAAGGCTGTTCTATTTTTGCGTCCTTGTATTCTAGATAGTCAAAGTTAGTCCCTTCATGTTTTAGAATAGTGTAGTACGTCGAGTAGTCTTAAAATGAAACTCTGTCGTTTCTTTTTTTCCCGAGGAAGGGGGAATTGTGATGAAACTCTATGCTCAGTGTTCACACAGTAGGGTTAGTACGGTACGGTTTTTGTTAACGGTTTGTTTTGTGCCGATAGTCCGTGAGGCCGAGAACCACGTGGAATCTTATAGGAACGTTTAACACGGGGAGTTATTAGTGAGTTCTAGGCGGAAGCTCAGTCTATCAGAGGGCTAAATATTAGTACAGGGCTTTATCGTCAGCTTGGACGGATGTATGTGAGACACCTAGCCCGTATTCCAAGACTCTGAAACCTAGAATTCAGGTATGTTTCTATATATGTATTATTGATAGTTGCTTAGTTAAAGACGGTATGCTTTGGTAAGAGTAATTTGGTTGTGTAGTGTTGACCGGTTTGGTTCAGTTATGTTGGTTTGGAATTCAGTGAGGTAACGGGTGTTTTTGGTATATAGTAGTTATGTTGGTTTGGAATTCAGTGAGGTAACGGGTGTTTTTGCTATATAGTAGTTATGTTGGTTTGGAATTCAGTGAGGTAACGGGTGTTTTTGGTATATATTAGTTATGTTGGTTTGGAATTCAGTGAGGTAACGGGTGTTTTTGGTATATAGTTATGTACCGAGATGGATAACTACGGAATGCGAGGTGTGTATGTCTAAGTCGCTATGAAGGTAATACGTGGTTGGTTAAGCATAGTCTTTTCCAGTGTATAGAGTAACGTGTAACGAGAGTGTTAGGGTATAGTCTGTTTCAAGATAGCGACAGAGTTATGGGAGTGTTATGAAGTAGTTCGGTTATGAAGCACGTGTGTGTGTGAAAGAACGTGTGGGTTGTTTGTATCGGCCAGGTTACGTAATGTTTCTCATGTCATCCAATATGTTGTGCGTTTAGCACGTGTTACGTTTTGGATCCTTGTTGTTGTTTAGAGTGCTTGTAAAGAGTGGAGCGACGGACGCCGAGACGTCAGTCACCAGGGACCTAACGTGAGGTCATCTCTCCAGCTCTTCAGTCGGGGAGTGAAGCGATCGGGACCGAAATACCCGAGTCACAGCGAGAACTGCGCTACGGTACGAGTAACGAGGACGTCCGTGATACAAGAGACACACGACGACTCGAAGAGCGTACAACGAAGGACTTGCACGCCTAGACGTGAGAAGGACCAACGTAACCAGGCGATAACATCAAACAGGTTGGAGACAGTGAGAAACTAATGCCTAGCCTGGCTGAGATAGTGTGTGATGTGTATGTGATGTGGATGCCGGTGGTGGGGAAGTGTGTTTAGTTTGATAATCATTTAAGCGGTTATTTTCTTTTATATTGTATAAAGGTTACTTTAGAAAGGGAGCCCGTGTGTTGAGTTTTACAGCATGAATGCGCCCGTCTGAGTCAGTGGCGGTGTATGCGTCTGTTGCGTGAGAGTCTGTACGTGCGACTGTGGGCAAGTCTGCGTGCGTTACATTATTATTATTATTATTATTATTTGCATGATTTGTTTCTTTTCCTGTTGTGTTCTCATTTGTTTACAGGACAGCTTGTATGACAGGCATTGAGTTGCCTAATGGCTTTATCCTGAATATAAAAAAAAAATTCATCATCATCTCTCTCTCTCTCTCTCTCTCTCTGGCCTCACACACACGCATTTACTTTTGCTCGCTCCTGCGCGCGCTTACACACACTCTTGTCTCTCGTGTTCAGGTTCTCTCCGAGTCTCTCTCTTATGAGTTTTTCGTTGACGTCATTTTTACTTTTTCCGCACTTTTGTTCTTCCTTCTCTTTTATTTTACGTCACCTCCTTCAGTTGCCACATTCCTTCTGCGAATGAAGATAAGTAGCGGCTAATCTCTCTGTTTGTTTGTCTATTTTGACAAAGGGTATTTACCCGAAATATTAATAAATTGTGTTGTACCCGTCTTTTCTAAGCGTGTTTCTCCGTTGGATACTTCTTTTCAATTGTTAGAGGTTTAGCCTGCCCGCCTTTGACATCGTGGACATGCTATTAAATTCGCCCCACCGCGACCCGTCCTAAAAAGTCCTTTCTATAAATAGAAGGGACTTAACAAATGAACACATGATTAAAGGGGTACGCCCGACCTTTTTTAAGGCTTCAGTTCGCTAAAATCTTTTACTGGGATTCAGTATACATACCCTCTTAGACGGCACAGACCACCCTATTGTCCCACCAAGTGCTTTCTTTCGTGGGCCTCTTTTCTCTTTGAACGGACGAAAGCATTTGGTGGGATAGAATAGTTATGACGTCAGCTACCATCGCCTATCAGAAGCGGTATTGACGGATACGTGACAAGTTTGCTTCAGATAGGCGACGGTAGCTGACGTCAAAACTATTCTATACGACCTTAGGTCATCTGCATAATTATAACCAATCAGAGACAAGATGGCGGATAAACAAGCGAAGAGAAAAAGGAAGTATCATTGACTCGCGCCGACAATGACAGACGCGGAATTGAAGAGAGGAAAGAGGAAGAGAGACAAGATAGCCCTAAGTAGAATTGACATCGGCCAAGGGAATATGGACATGTGACAACGCGTAAAGCAAGAGCATGGCTCGACCGCCCATATAGAATTTGTCGCTTTCCTGCTCTTTGAATCAGTAAGTAATCTACGGGTTTTGTCGAACTTCCTATAGTTCCGCGAGCGCTAGTGATTTCCAGAATTTATGATCTTCAGTAGAATTTACCTCTTACTGATTTTGCAAGATTTTAAACCTGTTTTATCATATAGTTACGAGCTAGTTATCACATTTTATGCTGCAAGGATCTGAAAACTGCGGTGTGTGTCAAAGTTGCACATCGCTGGTCGTAACATGTTTTTGTCTGTGCGGGCTCTCATTCCCTTGATTCAGAGAGGTAGTGTTTCTGCTGCGATGGTGCATTTGTCGTTTTCTATCCTATTTTGGTAATGAAGGACACCTGTGTACCCAACTACCGACAACAGCTGCCAGGACTCATTGGTATGAACATTCTAGCACTATGTAAGAAAGGCACCCCTAGTCTGACCACCATTCTGCAGAGTGCCTATTAAGCAACAAAGCCCCAAGGGAGCCATCCCCAGGCGTGCTCGACGCCAAGATATCAAGCCACACTCACTCGCAACTATCCGTGTGGCTGGGCCTCGCTATCCAAGGGAGAGAGGTCAGCCCCCAGCATGTGGCATCTCAAATGGCACAGCCACTGCCCAAGGTCTCCTTTTGGTCCCAACTGTAGTGGACAGTCACCAGCGTTACCACATGCGGGTCGCCAATTTGACAGATGAACACGTCATCCTACAGCCGCAAAACCCGTTGGTCATCTTGGAAGTTGTTGACTCTGTCGAGCAGGAGGAGGCACTGCAAATCACCGTTTTCTGTGACGAAATCACAGTGTGCCCCATATCTGAGCTCCCTTCCCCTCCATCCTCATCCCCGTGTACCAGACCCAACGACCTGTTCCCAAACTTCGCTGGCACTGAAGCACAACGTCAACAACTGGAGGAGCTGCTAAATGAATATGGCCATGTGTTCTCACAGGGCGATGGAGATCTGGGATTTACAGACATCGTTCGGCATCAAATCAATACCGTTGACAGCTTGCCAATCAGTCAGCCATACAGAAGCATGCTGCAAGAGGTTCGACAACACCTGCAAGGGCTCAAAAACTCAGGCGTCATAGTGGACAGCCACAGTCCCTACGCCTCACCTATGGTCCTCGTGCGGAAGAAAGATGGCAGCCTGCGCCTCTGCGTTGATTACAGGAGTCGGAATGCCAAAACTGTCTTGAGATGCATACCCTATTTCCAGAATACAAGATTCCTTTGACGCACTGGCTGGGGGGTTACTTTTCCACTCTTGACCTCGCTTCTGGCTACCATCAGATTGACGCACTGGATGGGGCCCGTTACTCTTCCACTCTTGAACTCGCTTCTGGCTACCATCAGATTGACGCACTGGATGGGCCCGTTACTCACTCTTGACCTCGCTTCTGGCTACCATCAGATTGACGCACTGGATGGGGCCCGTTACTCTTCCACTCTTGAACTCGCTTCTGGCTACCATCAGATTGACGCACTGGATGGGGCCCGTTACTCTTCCACTCTTGACCTCGCTTCTGGCTACCATCAGATTGACGCCCTGGATGGGGCCCGTTACTCTTCCACTCTTGACCTCGCTTCTGGCTACCATCAGATTGACGCACTGGATGGGGCCCGTT
Organism: Semisulcospira habei; assembly: GCA_036245525.1. Taxonomy (NCBI): domain Eukaryota; kingdom Metazoa; phylum Mollusca; class Gastropoda; family Semisulcospiridae; genus Semisulcospira; species Semisulcospira habei. The sequence continues at coordinate 215,646,128 of BTPG01000005.1, read as the reverse complement.
ACTCTTCCACTCTTGAACTCGCTTCTGGCTACCATCAGATTGACGCACTGGATGAGGCAGAGCAGCACAAAACTGCCTTCTGCACGCCGTTTGGACTGTACGAATACAATGTAATGCCCTTTGGACTGACTTCAGCCACAGCAACATTCCAGAGGCTTATGCGGAGGGTCATGTCGGACTTTCTTTTTGAACATATCTTGGTATATCTCGACGACCTGTTGGTGTACTCCAAGACGTTCACAGAGCATCTGCACCATCTGCGTAGGCGTTTAAAGAGGATCGCGGACACTGGGCTGAAACTGCGACGAGAAAAGTGCCAGTTCCTACCAAAGAAAGTCAGCTACCTTGGCCATACCGTTTCAGCTGATGGGATCCAGTGTGAAGACGATAAGGTGGCAGAAGTGAAAGAATGGCCCGTGCCAACGAACACCACGCAGCCTCGACGCTTCCTCGGCTTCGCATCGTATTACAGACGGTTCGTGGAAGGCTTCGCCAAGGTGGCTGGTCTTCTGCATGACCTTGTCGCTAAAGTCAGCCAAGACTCCAAAAAGAAGTCTGTTAGCATCAAGAGCAGTAGGGGTCCCAAGCGTGATACCTTTTCCAGGCACCGAAGCAGGCTTTGACTTCAGCACCTACACTGACCTATGCCGATTTCACCAAGCCTTTAAGTGTTGGTAATATTTTTGTATGGTGTCTAAAGTGCTCTAAGTGTTGGTAATGGTTTTCGGAATTATCAAAGTGAACGTAGTGACCCAGAAAAGCAAAGTTCTAAATTATGGAAGAGCGCTTTACCATTTGGAAAGCATAACAGTTTTGGACGGGCAAGATTTTATAAAAGATGCGTTCGAGTCTTGACTAGCAAGACTCCACGTGCCCGCCCTCCCTCATAACGGGAAACGCCATTTTTGGGGAGTCAGTCTCGGGACTTTGCCAGATTTGCCATTTGCTATGCTATGCTATAATTAAAAAGGTAAAGGACTTCCATCTCTCGCTGATTTCGTCCTGGGGGGGGGGGGGGGTGTAGGGGGGGGGGTGAGTGGGGACGGGGAGGGGTGGGGGGGGGGGAGGGAGACAGTTTCTGCTTGTCGCCGTTGCTCGCGCTTCTCTCACCCCATCCATCCACTATGTCGGACCGCGCCACAGAGTGCAGCGCCTCGGGAAGGGTCAAGGCCTCCCCTACCGGTCTGTTCTGTTCCTACTCCATGCGAGTCCCAGTCCAAGGCCTCTACTACCGGTCTGTTCCTACTCCATGCGAGTCCCAGTCCAAGGCCTTCACTACCGCTCTATTCTGTTCCTACGCCATGCGAGTCCCAGTCCAAGGCCTCTGCTACCGCTCTGTTCCTACCCCATGCGAGTCCCAGTCCAAGGCCTCTAAGAGAAAGGAACTATGGGTGGTTTTGGACAATTTATATCTATCCCAAAATTCCAGGATTTTTGGACCACAAATCGCTCGTTTAATGACAAACCCCGTTTTTCTAGGTTTCTCCTTATTTTTTTCAGTAAAATAAAGGTTTCCAAAATCAATGACATTCATGACTAAAGCAAAATTAACCCCCGAGCTAATTAAACCATCGATTATGTAAGTGTGTTCATTTTGCAACGCGTATTTTATTGATTACTTAGTCAATTACGGGTATTTCCGATAGACGATTGTGGGCGCTGGACATACGCGCGCACACTTATGCCAGTAAAAAATATGTGGTAAACACACTGACTAAATCTATTTTCTCAATCAAATAAGAGCAATCAAATCTGCCTACTAAATAGCCTTGTTTATACACCTGCTTTGTCAATTTCACGCACACACAAGCAAACAGCACAGACAAGGGAGCAAACTTTTGGTTATAAGCAAAAAAGCAAAAAGTAGTTACTTCCCTTAGATGACGCGTAGCAACGGTCACATGTTAGTTTGTAAACACCAAGCGGGTCGTGTTCTTTTCGTTACGCGGCTTTGTAGGAGACAGACGTGTTTTGAGGACTGACTTGATTCTCAGAGGTGATATTCAGTGATCGATAAATCTTGTGAATATATACGATGGTAAGATCGATAGTTTGTCTGTTTAATTTGTCACATTTAGAAACAAGACATGCCTCGCGGTTAGTTTGCATTGCGCTAAGTTCAATCTGCTATGGAGAGTGGCTAATCTAGGGTGCCGAAATCCATAACATATATACAGAAAATACGAAAAGAAACTGTGTGTTCTAGCCAGGCTGCTACGAGGGTACCCCACTGTCTTTCCGAAAGGTGTACAGTTTGTGGAAGCAAATTGAACAAATGTTAAAAGTACAGGAAATAGCCGATTTTTGGAAAACACCTAACGCTGGTCCGTAACATTGTTTGCTTGTTTGTTTGTTTGTACAAAGGTTCTAGTGCGTCTTAACAATTCTGTTTGAATCACATCTGAGACATTTTATCACTTTCGTTTGACTAAGCCCGTGTGATCATCACCGAGCAGGCCGCACTAACAAGGAAAATGAAAATGTGTAACTATTAGTCCGTGAAAGTGATTAATCACCGAGCAGGCCGCAAACAAGAAAAATGTAACTGTAAATCTGAGTAAAAAAAATCACTGAGTATATCACAAACATAACAAATGAAAATGTCTGACTGTAATTTCATATGAGATCTATTACCTAGCAGATCACAAACAAGACAAATGAAAATGTGTAACTGTAAGTCTTTAAGTGAGAAATCACAGAACATACTACAAAAAGGCTGTACGTCTGAGAGTGAGAAATCACAGAACATACCACAAAAAGGCTGTACGTCTAAGAGTGTGAAAACACAGAACATACCACAAAAAGGCTGTAAGTCTGAGAGTGAGAAAATCATCGGACAGGTTACATGTAAAAGTGGCTTTAAGACTGAGAGTGAGAAAATCATCGGTCAGGTCATAAAATGGACGGAGTGAAATTTTACCTGATGTGTGACAAACGCCATAATGACCAAGCCGCACGAGAAGCTAATGATTGTATGTTTGTATTTGTCTCATCATAAATGTTATGGACCAAGTGTGAGGTGTTTCACCGCGCTCATGCAAGTAGCTTGCTTTTTGCAAGTGAATTGAAACGGATTTTACATAGGTTTTAGTAACAGGACTGACGGTGGGGTATACCTGTAGCACCCTGGCAAAGAAAGATGATTTTGGCTTTGTTTCTGAATAATTGATTTTCAAACAGCACCCTGGTCAGCCTACTTGTAGCACGCTGTCAAAAAAAAGGTGTTTATAGACATTGTATCTGAATAATTTATTTATAAATCACTCAGCGCCCTAGTCAAGCCTTCATATCGTGGTATCTAACGTAAACACATGATGTATGTCCTTAGCGAATCGTCCCCCACTGGGGGACAGGTATCTAACGTAAACACATGACGTATGTCCTTAGCGAATCGTCCCCCACTGGGGGACAGGTATCTAACGTAAACACATGACGTAGAGCCTTAGTGACGGGACGAAGTGCACAGTGTCGATTTGAGTACACAGCCTGTGAATCGCGTGTCATACAATGGTGTTTTCGCCTGACGGTGTTCTGCGGACGAGTCTACAATATTTATGCAGAATAAAGATTTTGTGTTTGTTTGTCTGTCTGTCTATGCGTGTGAGTGTGTGCGTATGTATGTATGCGTGTGAGTGTGCGTATGTATGTATGCGTGTGAGTGTGTGCGTATGTATGTATGTGTGTGCGTGCGTGTGTGTGAGAGAGTGCATGTGCGTGAGTGCATGTGTTTGTCTGTGTGAGTGCGTACATGTATGTGTGTGTGTGTGTGCCTGTGTGAGTGCATGTGTGTTGGTATGTATGTATGTTTGCATGCGTGTGTGCATGTGTTTATATGTGTATGTGCGTCCGTGTTTGCGTGCGTGCGTGCGTGTATATATGTGTTAGAGATATAAGATATAAGATTCCAAGAACATTTTTTTTTTCATTGCCTCTGTGCCAATACCCCCCAAAACATAGTTATTTAAATAATAACCACACACACATACACACACAAAAAAAACACAAAAAAAACAATCAATTAACATTGCTATATGCACTTGATAACAAATTATTTAAGTTACCTGCAGATACTTGATAACAAATTTTCCACAGTCAATTATAACTGTCAAATAATTTTACATGTAACCTTTTAAGAACCTATAATTAGTTAATAAGTGACTTAAGTCAAGAACTTATAAGAACTTAAACATAACAAAATGTAAGTTCTTGACTCAAGTCACAACTTAAGTCACAACTTACTCGGACAGATTTGTCAAGATACAAGGACAATGAAAAAACTTTTTTTTAGTAATAGTCAGGTGGTGGTGCTGATGGGGTTAAATAGTTAGGTGGCATGTCATTTTTCTGTGAAGTGTATGTCATTAATAAACGATTACCAAATCTTATTTTTATTTGTTTAAAAGATTGTGTAGTTTTTCTGTGGTTTCCTGAACACCGATCTTTTTCCCCATCTCTAAAAAACTAGCCTTCAGTTCTTCAACATTCACAGGAGATTGACTACGCATCTTATTTTGTATTTCAGACTTCTGTTTCTTGTAATTATTTAAATCATCATGGACTCTCTTAAATTCCTCGTCATCAATACAATTATCATTTAATGCCTTACTGATAATAAGTTTCATACTGCTCAGCTTTGCACCAGCCAGCGTACTCAATGCTTCATGTTTCTGTAATTTCGTGTGAAACCTCTTGTTCAAGGCCTCCAAACCAAAGCAAGCCAGGCATGTAGCAACGCTAACACCCTCAACTGCTATTCCAGCCAAACTCCCAATTCCTGTGGCGAACAGAACAATACCCCCCACAGAACATGAAGCTGAAACTGCACCAATAGCCATAGAAGTGTTTTGTACAGAATTGAAAACGGTCTTATACCGTCTTTTGCACCGTGAATATTTCGCTTCTTCTCCTTCCAAATATTTCAAAGCTTCTGTAATATTATTTAATCTGAATGCATCTGCCTGTAATGTTTTATCTGAAGCAATTGGCACAGCTGTCACCTGTGTATCAGGCGCAAGTGTTGTTTTAGTCGTCACATTTGTTTCAGTAGGCTCAAGCGTCAGTAGTTGCGGATAGAAGTTTACCATTTTTTTTATTGACAAATATTTTTTTTTTATTTAATCAGCAATTACATTTTGCAACTCTTCAAAAGTATACAATTTGTTAGCATAATAAAATGCAACAAGATCAATGTGTTCAAGGTTTATGTAAGTTAGACGAACAAAAGTTGCTTTGTCGACCACCACCTTGACAGCTGGAACACTGCTCGAAACATTAATAACATCATTATTTTTTGTAATAGCAATAAAGACCTTTGATGATTCTGTTACTGTGTCATTCCATGTAAGTTTAATTCCTTGTGCAATTTGAGCCTCTTTAGCAGTAGTTACTGATCTCATGATAATTTCAAATACTATTGTCGCTTCTCTTGCGATGGAAAAGTTTATTGGTGCAAACACGACCTTCGCATCAGACCTACACTTCCTATGTGTAAGAAGATATCTCCGTCTCTCATAATTTTCAACTTTCAGTTTTTCTCTGCTATTGTCATCTGGGGCAAAGCTTGGAACAAGACTTACAATCAGCGGCCCCGAGTTAACAACCTTCCTAAACACTAAGGCACCTTCGTCATCAGTGTATACATAAGGACTAATAAATTCCAGTGGGCAGATGTTCACATCTGCACGGGACATAGACGACCCCGCCCTCCACGAGTTGCCTGCTGCCTTGCAGGCCTGGCCGCTTGGCTGCGGAAAGGCTAAGGGAGGAAACCCCTGACATCAAAGCCCCCATGTCTCCGGGGAAGGCTTTTGAGCCAGAGACTAGGACAAGGACAGTCTGATATAAAACCTACGACCCGAGGACCTCGATGCCATCGTCCCAGCTTGCTAGGCCATGGCAGATGAACCAAGGGTTTAAAGGGTGGGGCCAGTACTGCGCACACTGCACTCCACCAAAAAGCTCCACCGCGCAGGCTTTAGGAAACGTCCACGGACCATGACACTGACCATTCCAAGTCCTGTAGCAACGGGCGAGGGGCGAAACGGCAGGTGAAAGATGTCACTGGAAGCCGCAGTCTCAAACCTGCATGCAGGCGGTTCAGGATATTGGTCGCCTGATGTTGAGCTGGGGATGACAACATCACTCGGCACACCCTGAACGACCAAGCAGCCTTTTCTAGGGACAGCACTGCTTGCTCCACACGGAGAGGGGCCTAGAAAAGGTGGCCTAACCAAAGCTCGTCCCCTCGCAACCCAGTTGGCTAGCCGCGGTCAACGGGCATCTTCTCCTGCGGTCAAAAAACAAGAAAGAATAACGGATCCACTCTCATGACGACCACGACCGGACTCAACGTAGCATGCTGGAACGTCCGAACCATGCTCGACAAAGCAGACAGCGGACGCCCTGAACGTCGCTCCGCCCTCATTGCCCATGAATTGCGGAGGTTAAACATCGACATCGCCGCGCTCAGCGAAGTACGCCTTCCGGACGAAGGCAGCAGCCTCCAAGAACTTGGTGCTGGGTACACCCTCTACTGGTCAGGCAGGCCTGCATCAGAAAGACGGCTCTCAGGCGTGGGTTTCATGGTCAAGACATCCATTGCGACTAAGCTGGAAAACCTACCAACGGGCCACTCAGACCGCATCATGTCCATGCGCCTCCCACTGAGACACCAGCAACACGTCACCCTTCTCAGTGTGTACTCCCCAACCCTCCTGGCAGAGCCTGCTGAAAAGGACAAGTTTTACACTGACCTGCGCAGCCTCCTACAGAGTACCCCTGCAGACGACAAAGTCATCATCCTTGGCGACTTCAACGCCAGAGTGGGCCAGGACTCTGAAGCCTGGAAAGGAGTCCTCGGCAAGCATGGCGTGGGGAACTGCAATGACAATGGCCGCCTACTGTTGGAGTTCTGTGCGGAGCAGCAACTTGTCATCACCAACACTACTTTTCAGCAAAAGGACAGTCGAAAGACCACCTGGATGCATCCTCGCTCCAAACACGACCTGGCACCTTATCGACTATGTCCTAGTGCGTCAGAGGGACCGCAGTGACGTCCTCCTCACCAGAGTGATGCCCAGCGCAGAGTGCCACACTGACCACCGCCTTGTCCGCTGCAAACTCAGGCTCCACTTCAAGCCAAAACCCAAGAAATGGGGGCCCCCCAAGAAAAAGCTTGATGTTGCCAGCCTTCAGCGTGACGATGTGAAAGCTGCCTTTCAGACAGATTTACAGCGCAGGCTCAAAGACACAGCGGACCCAGTAGACTCCTCCCCTGAAACACTTTGGGAACAACTGAAAACTGCTATTGCAAAATCCTCTGCAGAAGTCTTGGGTTTCGCCAGAAAGAAAAACAAAGACTGGTTTGACGAAAACGATGTAGAGATCCAGGAACACCTAGCAAAAAAAAGAGCCGCCCATCAGGCCCACCTAGCCCAGCCTTCCTGCCCTATGAAGAAGTCTGCCTTCCGCCTCGTCTGCAGCAGTCTCCAGCGCAAGCTCAGAGATCTCCCCAGAATGAGTGGTGGACCAGACTTGCACAGAGGACCCAGCTTTGCGCTGACAATGGTGACTACAGGGGCTTCTACGAAGCACTGAAAGCAGTGTATGGCCCCAGGCACCTGGTACAAAGTCCCCTGCGAAGCGCTGATGGTCAGGCACTCCTCACAGATAATACCTCCATCTTGAACCGCTGGTCGGAATACTTTCAGAGCCTCTTCAGCGCTGAGCGCACTGTTCAAGAAGCAGTCGTCCTACAAATCCCACACCTCCCAGTAAAGGTTGAATTGGACGAACCGCCCACCGCTGAAGAGACCCTCACAGCCATCCACCAGCTCAAGAGTGGCAAAGCAGCAGGCATTGATGGAATACCGCCAGAGATCTGGAAACATGGAGGCACAGCACTGCACAACAAGCTCCATGACCTCTTTCTCTGCTGCTGGGAGGAAGGAACACCACCAAAAGATCTCCGTAATGCAGTCGTTATCACCCTGTACAAGAACAAAGGCGAGAAGTCTGACTGTTCCAACTATCGGGGAATTACCCTGCTGTCCATTGCTGGGAAAATCCTTGCAAGGCTGCTCCTGAATCGGCTGGTACCTGCCATCGCTGAAGACCAACTCCCAGAGGGCCAGTGTGGCTTCAGAGCAAACAGGAGCACCACCGATATGGTCTTTGTGCTGAGACAGCTACAGGAGAAGTGCCGCGAGCAGAACAAAGGGCTGTACGTAACATTTGTCGACCTAACAAAAGCGTTCGACACTGTGAGCAGGCAAGGCATGTGGCAGATCCTGGAGCGACTTGGCTGTCCCCCAAAGTTCCTCAACATGATTGTCCAGCTACACGAGGACCAGCAAGGCCAGGTCAGACTCAACAATGACCTCTCAGAACCATTCCCCATTCTCAACGGCGTAAAGCAGGGCTGCATGCTGGCACCGACCCTCTTCACCATCTTTTTTAGCATGATGTTGAAGCAGGCCACAGTGGACCTCGATGATGACGATGCAGTGTACATCAGGTATCGTCTCGATGGCAGCCTGTTCAACCTCAGACGACTGCAGGCCCACACGAAAACCCTAGACCAACTGATTCGTGAGCTGCTTTTTGCTGATGATGCTGCCCTCGTTGCACACACAGAGAAAGCCCTGCAGCGCATCACGTCTTGCTTCGCAGATGCTGCCCAGCTCTTTGGACTCGAGGTCAGTCTGAAAAAGACAGAGGTCCTCCATCAGACGGCACCCAAGACAGTGTATCGCCCTCCTCACATCACCATTGGCGAGTCTGAACTAAAGTCAGTGCACCAGTTTACTTACCTTGGCTGCATTATCACGTCGGACGCCAAGCTGGACAAGGAGCTTGACAGCAGGCTGGCAAAAGCGAACAGCGCTTTCGGGCGACTTTTCAAGCGGGTGTGGCACAATCAACAGCTGAAAACAGGCACCAAGATCAGCGTGTACAGAGCTGTGGTCCTCACCACCCTGCTGTATGGTTCCGAGTCCTGGGCCCTCTACCGCAGCCAACTACGACTCCTCGAACGCTTCCACCAGCGCTGCCTGCGCACCATCCTGGGCATTCACTGGAGTGACTATGTCACCAACGTCGAGGTCCTTGAACAGGCTGAAACTGTGAGCATCGAGGCTTTGCTGCTGCGGACACAGCTCCGCTGGGCGGGGCATGTCTCCAGGATGGAGGATCATCGCCTACCAAAGATCACCCTGTTCGGCGAGCTTGCTACTGGACACCGTGACAGAGGGGCACCAAAGAAGAGATACAAAGACTGTCTCAAGAAGTCACTTAGTGCCTGCCAAATCGACCACCACCAGTGGTCTTCGCTTGCTGCGGACCGTGACACCTGGCGCTCCACCGTTTACAAGGCAGCTGTCTCCTTTGAGGACTCTCACAGAGCTAGCCTTAAGGACAAGAGGCTCAGGAGAAAAAACAGAGATGCCGCAGCTCAGAACCCTGACCAGACCTTCCCCTGCAGCCACTGCGGTCGAACCTGCCTGTCTCGGATTGGCCTCCGCAGCCACGAACAAGCCTGCAGACGTCGTGGGCAACTCCTATAAAATCTTCGTTTGCGAAGTCAAGCCAAGAGAATAAATTCCAACTTTATGTCCCAGTCAATTGTGGGTGGTGGAACAGGCACAGGTGAAACCACCCACTTATTACCCACATGTATTAAGTTGTAAGGCGCATTATTTACAGGTGGAGTAGGTACAGTAACATCACGCAGCTGACCAAGTTTAGGAATCTGTTTTTCACCGTCTTTCATGTCAACAATTACTTTCCTCTTGTACATGCCATTTGAATCAAGTTCAAAACCATATATTTCTCCAACATCCCCCTCCTTCTCAAAATCCTGTACATCAGCCAAATCTTTCAACTCTGTTACTGGACACGCAACTGGTATGATTCTCGGCTTTGGACCACCACTCATTTTTTATAAACAAAAATAAAATTTTTTAATTTCCAACACAACACTAAAATCATGCATAACAACTGGTTTGTCATCCTGATTAGTTACAGATATACTCAGTGACTCAAAGAAACTAGAACCTAATTTCTCAAACTGCAAATTAGGAAATCTAACAACTACACTTTCACAATACGGAGCAGTTCCAGTAGGTAAGCATCTCAACAAAGTTGAAGGCTTTCCATTGTGTACATACTCAGTTGTGTTTAGTTCTTTCAAATAAACATTTAGTACTGTGTGTACTGACAAATTGACAGGACGTTTTCCAGTTATTTTAAGTTTTTTGGTCTTCATTGTTATAATACCGGTCATAGCTTCACCTAAATCATCTGATCTCCACCAATCTTCGTCAATATAAAATCCAAGTAAATATGCAAATTTATCTGAGATCCTTAACCAATTTTGTGTCGGAAATTCTAATGTAACAAGTAGGTTAGCTGGATTTAAAGTTGCTTTAATTTTAAAATTACTTTGAAACCATTCAGCTATAGTACAAAAGTCATAATAACCAGGCGGTAAAGCTTCAGTCTTACCATCTAAATTTACTTTATTATATATATCATCTTCTACATTAAACCATTTTACTGTATAGAACAATTCATGGATAGCTACAGACTTGCTACCATCACGATTATCAATCCCATTAGTTAACCACACTGGTTTGCTTGTGTCAAGATTTGTTAACGTAATAAACATTTTTATTATCTCATATAAAAAAGGATGGAATTTAAATCACCAACCATTACCACAACAAACGCATTTCAATTTAACGTGGATGCCAAATATAATGTTGCACCTACTTATGAACAGAAAATAATTCAACTAAATCAGCTTGACATAGCTGTGTCTGAACAAGATCTATTCCAAGTGAAAGTACCCAATCCATTTGATCATTACCTAAACCCTCCAATAACAGATGACTCAACTGCAAGAAAGTGGTCTTCAAGTCCACTACAGATGTTTCAAAACCAACTCAACTTTGCTATACTATGTTCTACTACAGGCTGTGGTGTTTCATTTACAGACCATTTGAATCACTCAAACAAACTTATTAGATCTGTGTATCGTTTCCATGTTTATTACCAGCTTAGACGTATTTTGTCAGAACTTCATACACCATTACCCACTGAATCCAGTTTCAACAGGTTTAATAACCCTATGGATATGAAAGCATTTGAACTCATATGTAATGAATTTAACATAAGCCCTAAGTATGACTTTACACAAAAACTTGATGATCACAATGGTATGGGTACATTATATTATGCTTTGAGTCACAGACAATACCCACAAGATTACTACCCTGGGTACACTTCATTCTCATCAAAATCACAAGTCTGGTTAGGATCAATAGAACAGAAACAGTCTAATGCGTGGACCACATTTATTTTAGATAAATCTGACGGGTTTACTCAAGCAGGAGTCGAGCGCGTCAATGAGTCTATCAGAACATATGTCTGGTGTATATTAGGAGCACAATCACTAACAAAATCAAACATTTTGAATGGAAGTGGTAAATTTGAAGCACAAAAACAGTTTCTTGCAAATCTTGAAGATTCAATCAACTCAACAGTTGATCTCCCATCTAGCATACAACGCTACCAAGACGTACTCAGATATGCCAGATCAAAAGTTGACTTTGTAGTTGGCATCGGGTTATACATGTTACCATCTGACCTTCAACTCCAAATGGGGACAATAACAAATTATAATAATGAAATCATTGTTGCAGGTGTTGGTCAAAAATTAGGACTCAATCAATCTGTAAACTTGGGGGCCACAACCACACATGTACAGTCATTAAAATCATTACAGACGGTAACACCCCCGGCCCCGGCCCCAGCCCCCACACCGACACTCATACAACCAGTACAGTCAACACCACCCCTGACACACATGAGTCAGAAAGAACTGCATTGGTAATAGGTCTAACAGGATTAGGGGTTTTACTTCTTTATCTGTTTCATTAAATAACCCACCATCAACCCTCCTACTGTAACCAAAAAGACCCACACATGCTCTGCCATAAACCCAACTACCTTTGCTGCTGTAGTAATCAGCCAACTGACAACTGTGCCAATTATGCCAGGCAAAGCATCCATTGCTTTCACAGCCAATTTTTTAAGCAAGTCTGATATGTGAGACAGTTGTTTCTTTACCCATGACTGTAAATCTTTTGGGTCTGTTGGAGCCGGGGTTGGTGGGCCCGGGGTTGGTGGTGCTGGGGCCGGGGGTGCACCCCCACCACTACCGGAGACAGCCAACACAGCAGTACTGATAATAAATCCAAGAGCAGTAATTAAACTGGCAATAGTGATACCATGTTCTCTGAAAAGTGTTTTTAGTCTCTCAGCCAGAGTAGTGTCTTCATGAAGTATTTTCTGAATAGTTTCTCTAATTCTGTTGACCTGTGATTTCAGTTTTTGTCTTCCAATACTAATTGTTTCTAACCATCCTGATCTTTCTATCTGCAAATCATTTAATCTGTGTTGGATTCTTTCTTTCATTTCTGTGTCAAGATTTCCATTGTCTGCTGTAGCCAGTTTCTCTTTTTCACGTTCTATGTGTTTATCAAGCTCACCTAGTTTGGCAACATTATTTACCATCTCACCTCTTATCGTCTGCAGTGATTTATCCAATCCCATAATCTCTCTCATTGACAAAGGTGGGTCGTCTATTGTTTTCATAGCATCATTTAATTGTCCTTCAGTAAATGAGGTTTCTTGTATCACTGTGTTTGCTATTTCTGGTAGGCTTGCTACTGGTGCCATTTCAATCTCTTGCCCTGTTGGCAACTTTGTTTGCGTGTCGTGAAGAACACTAGCCAGTCTTGGCGTGACAGGAGACCCTCCAATTCCAAGATACCTTGCCAACCCAGAGTTACCACCGACTTCACCTTTAATTGTACTTAAAGCCCTAAACTTAGAAGGATTATTTTTATGTGTTAGATATATTTTCCCTCTGTCTGTATTTACAAATAAGTGCCCTTTATCATATTCAAATTGATTAGGATCTATTACATCTGGGTGCGCTCCAACACTGTCATAAAATGAGTTTACTTTGTCTTTTAACAGTTCATGATGCATACTACTACTACTAGTTACCATTCCAGTCATATCTGTGATACTGGTATCTGAGACATTCATGTCATCCATTTCAAAATCTTCATGATTAAATCCTCCCGCTGCCATTGTTTTATTAATTTATTATTTTTTATTGTGCATAATAAAAATGACACAGTCTTACGGATCAAAGTTAGACCCATACAGAAAACTACATGAGCCTCTGGGTGTTAAGGGCATAAGACAATCAATCGTCATCACAAACAATCCAAGTACCATAGACCAGAACCAAACACTTACAGTCAAATTTCCAAACCTAGGTCCCAGTGACGTTATTGTTCCTGGCACTGCACGCCTAGCATTTAATATTGAACTATCATCAGATGCAGACGTAAACAGAACACTAGTTAACAATCTTGGTAGAGAAATTGTTAGAACTATTAAAGTAAAACTTGAAGGACAGGAAGTGTTTAGTCTTGACGACTCAGATGTGTTCTACTGTTACAAAGACCTTTGGCTCACAAGAGAAGAACGAGAAGACCGTATTTACCAAGGCATACAGCCAGATAATGTTTGTAAACTTCGAATCAATGCTGGAGACAAAACAACTACTGGGGTACCAAAGGAAGTTATTATAGCTGAAACATATGGAACCAGATTTTACATACCACTTGAGTTTGAAATCCTCACAGCTCATCTGCCTTATTATCAAGGAGCACTGAATGACCGTCTGAGCTTTGAACTAACTTTCAATGACTACTCCAAAGTTATAAAATCATCTGCCACAGATGCAACATACAAGATCTCTAACATTTCCTTGGAATATGAAATTGTCACACATATTGAACTAGCCAGACTCATTCAAAATCAATACCAGTCAAGACTTCCAATTTATTATGACCGTGTGATTAGACATAGTTTAATACCCAAAGACAAGAGTGACCCAATGTGGAACATAAACTTGAACACACCAGCTAGGTCACTGAAAGGTATTCTTATGTTGTTTGTTGAACCAGCAGATCCATATAAACGCAGTCCTGTCAACCTATACCGTTTGGCCATATTTTCTGTACGGCGAAACTGTGATTTTCCTAATACGGCGTACTACCGATAATAGTACAGCGAAAAATAATAAATATGGTAAAATTAAAACCAGGGGTCTAAATTCACGAGAATCGCTCTCTTTATGAAGCAGACGACGTTCGATTACCGGAAACCAGAAGCGAAAACTCCCACTTCGAAATACTGCAAACTACGCGCCTGCGCAGTACTGAGTTTTGTATTGTAAGACAGTTGAAGCGGCCATTTTCAATAGCGTCACTTGGCACATGGAAAATGTCTCAGCCACCGAGGAAGAAGATCAAAGGTACTGGAAGGCATCTGGCCGAATGGGAGAGCCCAAACTACGCGAAAGGAGAATATTATGGCCTATTCAAAGCGTCAAACAAAGGGCCGGAATATACTCTCTGCATTCCATGTCGTTTTGACATTAAAGTTGCGGCAAGTGGAATCTATGACTTGAAGACTCATGTACAAACTAAAGGGCACAAGGAAGCTGTGGAGCGTTCGAAGAAGACAAAATTGATCGACTCAATCTTTACAGCAGTTGAAAGGAGGACGGCCACGACAGCTCAACCAGAAGAAGACGTAACGATGGCAGAAGTGATGTTCTGTTATTTCGTGGCAGAACATAACCTTCAACCTGCTGTAGCTGACAATTTTTCCAGCCTGGCTGCAAAGATGTTCCCTTGGGTGGGGTTAGGTATTTTTTAGTTCCCAGGGTCACCCTGGTCAGCCCCACAGGGTGGGTTTTTCTCTCTATTCTGGGGCATGTATTTCTGTCTACCCTTTGTCCATTCACCTGTATTTGCCTTTTTTAAACTCTCCCTACTGTCTGCACTGCCTGTAGCTCTTGATATTGGATGTGTGTTGCTAAATGGTCTTAGCTTTATTTAGGCCCCATGTGTTCGGTTTATTTAATGTATTTGACCGGCTGGCAACATACATTCAATGTTCTGTTTATTTTTTTTTTTCACAAGCAGTGCAGGCACGTCCTGAGAAAGCCTTGTTGCTGTCGGGACGTTAAGCAATGTACAATCAATGCAAAGATGTTCCCCAGACAATAGAAAGAGCATGCTGCCCAAGACACTGACAGGATTCCTCCAGGTGAAGATCAATTGTGATGACCCATGTCACAGTGTTTCTATACCCAAAGAACTCCTTCAGTCAGCTAAGTCAGCAACCAAGAAGTACAATGACACACACAAGAAAAGACCACGAGAAGACTCTGATAGTGACAGTGACTGAGTGAGTGATGTAGCAAGACAGAACTGAGCTGAGAAGGTATGAGAAGGGAGTGTATATACACATGAATTTGAAATGGATGTTGGTGTGCAAGGGGTAGAGAGGAACATTAATTATGTGAATAAAGTATGTACATGAACTGGTCATTGCTGTTTTCTGTTAGTGTATGTGTGACTAAGAACTGTCAAGTTTCATTTATTTACACAATGTTTGCATTAAAAACAGTTTTCTTTAAGTTAACACCAACATTATTGGGCAAAAACACGTTAAGAAACACATCTTCGTATAGTGAGATCGAGCAGACGGATTTTTGTAAGGTGAATTCAGGTTTTGATAAGGGGAGATGGTCTTGATAGTAAGGTGTTCCAATCAGGGGGTTGACAGGTATGTAAACGGGATTCAGAAAAATTCTACAATCCTAAGATTACACATTTGTCCTGCACGATCGAAGGCCGTCCTAATCAAGTGTACGCGTCTGGAATGTTACCTTATCAACACTACGATGAGATCACAAAGTATTTTGCAGGAGGAAGGATTAAAGATAAACCTGCAAACATTGCGTGCAAAGATCTACATCTGTATGACGTTAGGATCGGACAATATCTTACAAACAAGTATGCACTGTGGCTAGACCTTCGTAGTACAGATGACGACTACCTTCATGGGTCAGGTCAAACTGTCGAGAATGGCAGTGATGGAATAACAATCCAGATACAAAAAAAGGTTGAAAAAGCCGAAGCCATAAACATATATTTGTACCTGATATATGATGCACAACTCAATATACAAGACAGTAGACTGAGTGGACACATATATTAAAATTATATTGTGTATTAAAATGAACCGGAGCTTGATGACCCTTGACCCACACTGTGGCTTATTTGTTGGTGCGACAGGGTGTGGGAAAACTGAATTTGTTCTTAACCTATTACAAACAAGATACATACACCACTTTGAAAACATTGTAATATTTTGTCCTACAATCAAACACAAC
This sequence comes from Semisulcospira habei, assembly GCA_036245525.1. Lineage (NCBI taxonomy): Eukaryota > Metazoa > Mollusca > Gastropoda > Semisulcospiridae > Semisulcospira > Semisulcospira habei. The sequence goes on along the minus strand of BTPG01000005.1, from coordinate 215,629,798 downwards.
AAAGCTTATCACAACCGTTTATTCATTTGGACTGACAGCAACATTTACTTAATCGACCCTGAAAAGAAACTGAATGACTACCTACAATATTTTTACAAAGCAATTTGAAGGACAGTCAACATTGTTTATTGTTGATGACTGCTCAGCAGAGAAAGACATTGTCAAGAAGAGAAACACATTAGCAGAACTTGCTTTCAGTGGCAGACACGCAAACGTCAGTGTATGGATTCTCACTCAGAAATATAATGCTGTACTGAAAGATTTTCGAGAGCAGTTAAAGTTTATCTGTTTGTTTTACTGTAAGGATCGTGACAGCTTTGAAGACTGTCTCAGAGAAAATGATGTCATACCAAATAAACATGAACGTGATGATGTAAAAAATAAACTGAAATCAACTAAGCATCTAAAGCTCATTTTAAAGACAGATCAGCCCACAGGGTATGGGTTAGTAAATTAATTTATTCTTTTGTTTGTCTAATAAAAATGACAGACGGACAAATCATACAGGTGCTTGATCTCACACACCTTTTCAAAGATATTATGCACTTTACTGACTTAATATCACCCAAACAGACTTACATAAGCCTTTCAGCACCATCAGAAATATATGCTACATATAGTGTGACTTTGGATTATGTCGATGAGCATCCAGATGTGGAGTGCATGACAGTTGATTTAAAGACACCTACTTTTAAAGTTGATGATACCAACTATGGTTGGTTAGGGGAAATTTGTTATAGCATATTTAAACAACTACGCAAACTAAATGTTTATATTGACAGTGTTACAGTTAATAAAGTGGTATTACACAAGGTGAGCCAGCGGTAATATTTTTTCATTTATTATTTTGTCGGTCAAATAAAAATGACGGACAATGTTCAAAACCCTGGCCCATCAAACCCTGGCCCATCAGGCCTACGTAACGTGTTTCACACAATAGATTTGCCTATATCTAATACTAACAATGTCTATGAATCAATAGAAAACTCTTTTTCTGTAATACAAGATAATCTTCTTACAGGCAGTGTGAAGATTCAGATTGTTGCCAAAATAGAATTTACTAGAGTAGACGGTGAAGTGATTGTATCGTACATATCAACAAGACAACACACAGTTAATACGAGAAGGGAATTAGAGAACGTGTTTAGAGACAGACTATTACCTGACTTCCTCCAAGCAATTGACAGTGCAAAAATGAAGGGGTCTGGTTGGCACGAAGGACATGTACATGAACTAAAACTAAAGCAGTCAAGGTATCATCCTATACTAGGTAAATCGTGGTTGCCACTGCCAACAGAGGTTGCAAACAAAAAGGCTGTTGTTAATATACAGAACAATGACAACTATTGTTTCATGTGGTGTGTGCTTGCTAAACTACACTTTATAAAGTCAAAGCCTGAACGTGTATCTAACTACACCAAATTTGTAAATGAACTCGATTTTAGTGGCATTGAGTTCCCTGTTAAAATAGAGGATATAGACTTGTTTGAAAAACTAAATCCAGGTATATCTGTAAATGTGTATGTGTGGGATAATGTGTCTGTTGACAAGTTACAGCCAATTAGAGTGTCCCCAATTGCCCCAACCTACGGACAGTCAGAAGATAGACATGTTGACATGTTGCTAATAGGCCCTGCCGGTGATAACAATAACTTTCACTACACAATTATCAGAAATATGTCACGTCTAATTCATGGACATACAACAAAACACAATGGTAAACAAGAAGTTTGTAAAAGATGTTTACAAAGATTCTCCTCTATTTCAGTAGCGCACAAACACGTCCTACACTGCAGATCAGCTGATGACATACAAACTGTACTTAAATATCCAGATCCTGGCAGCAAGGTTTATTTTAAGAACTATGGGAATCAGCAAAAGTTGCCGTTTGTAGTGTATGCAGATTTTGAATCATTGGTTGTACCATATGAGGGTCCTGTTCCAGAGTCATTACCAAAGACTATAAAATTGAGTGACCAAGTGGTGTGTTCTTTTGGATACATTCTTGTTAGGTCAGACGGTTTGCATTCAGAGCCTGTTATCTACAGAGGTGAAAATGCAGCATGTTTGTTTTTAACAGAAATGAGACAACTGTATAGTCAGGTAGTACAATATCTCACAACATGTCAGATGCCTTTGGTGATGACAGAAGAAGACAAACTGAAATTTGATACAGCTGAGACGTGTTGGATTTGTGAACAGCCTTTAGGTGGTGTTAAAGTTCGTGACCACGATCACATAACTGGGTGTTACAGGGGTGCTGCACATAACAATTGTAACTTATTATTAAAAACAGATCCCAAGACATATAAGTTACCAATCTTTTTTCACAATCTAAAGGGATATGATTCACACATCATCATGCAGGCTGTAGACGAGTCGTACAAAAACATAAGTTGTATTGCCCAGACAACTGAGAAATACTTGACTTTTAGGTTAGACAAATTAGCATTTTATGACTCCATGCAACATTTGTCTTTAGGTCTTGCTAGTCTGGCAGAAGGACTGACTGAGTATCCAATAACGAGTAAATATTTTGAACCAGACTTGATTAAGAAAGGTGTCTATCCGTATGAGTACATCAGTGAGTGGGTTGTGTTTGAGGAAACAAGACTGCCACCAAAAGAGAAATTTTATTCTACACTAACTGGAAAAGGTATTTCTGACTCTGAATATCAACACGCACTTGATGCGTGGGATAAGTTAGGATGTCAGACGATTGGTGACTACCATGACCAGTACTTGAAAGCAGACGTTTGCTTGCTAGCAGACGTATTTGAAAGTTACCGTGAAAAGGGTTTGTTACACTACAAGCTTGACCCTGCTTGTTACATAACTAGTCCTGGCATGACATGGGATGCATTTTTGAAATCCAGTAAGATATCTATAGACCTGTTGTCTGATCGTACGATGGGTGAAATGGTGGAACGTGGATTGAGAGGTGGTATTAGTATTGCAGCGAACAATTACGCCAAGGCCAACAACAAATATCTGGACGGTCATGGTGACCTTGGGTTTGACCCCTCAAGGTCAAGGTCATTCATTACGTACCTTGACGCTAATAACCTTTATGGGTTCGCGATGTGTGAGTTATTGCCCTTGAAAAACTTTTGTCTGTATGATTTGTCACAGTATGATGTAACAGAGTCAGGGTTAACAAACTATATTATGACTCTTGACCGAAACGACGCGAAGGGTTGGATCTTTGAAGTCGACCTGGAGTACCCACACCATCTACATGATTACCATAATGATTATCCCTTAGCCGTTGAGAAAATGAGTATGACAGGGAAAAAAGAAGACACTAAACTTGTGCCTAATCTGAATGATAAATTAAATTACGTTTGCCACTATCGCTTGTTACAGTTTTACATCAGACATGGGTTAGTACTAAAGAAAGTTCACAGAGGAATTCAATTTGATCAGAGTGCTTTCATGAAAGATTACATAATGAAAAACACAACCCTCCGTGCCAGAGACGGCAACACTGCATTTGACAAAGACTTCTTTAAGCTTATGAACAATGCCTGTTTTGGCAAGACAATGGAAAATCCTCATCACAGAAAAGATGTGAGACTTGTTACAACTGAATCGGGTGCAATTAAACTTACAGGTAAGCCTCAGTACACAGAGTACAAAGAGTTTCATTCATCATTGTATGCAGTGTCACTCAAAAAAAAAGATTGTCAAACTGGACAAGCCAGTATTCATTGGTATGGCAATACTCGAGTTATCAAAACTGTTGATGCTTGAATTTTATTATGATTACTTCAAACCAAAGTATCCTGACTGTCGTCTGCTATACACTGACACTGACTCTATGATCATAGACGTGTGTACTGAAGACTTTTATGAAGACATGAAAACAGAACTACACATGTATGACACATCTGATTACCCTAAAGATCACCCGCTGTTCAGCACACAAAACAAGAAAGTGCCTGGTAAGTTTAAGGATGAACTAAATGGTGTGCCAATAGTTGAGTATGTTGGACTGAGATCAAAAATGTATTCTATACTGCACCAAAAGGGAAGTCAGTCAAAAGCCAAAGGAATTAAAAAAACAGCAATAAAAAATAAAGACATACGTCATGAACATTACAAGCAAGTGTTAGATGGTGCATTGATGCCTGATTATCCAAACAAGTCACTGAGATCAAACAAACATAATCTTGAAATGATCCAAACACATAAGAAATCACTTGCAGTTGGGGACACGAAAAGAGTGTTTCACACTAAGGAAAAAGCTTATGCACCTGGACATTACAGGCTCAAGTTATCTGAAGACATAGCCGATGAACTGGTTGATGAATTAATTGATGAGTTAGTTACTGAAATGAGTAACGGTGTCTGGGGGAATAATCTGTAATTCTTCTCTGACAAATGCCCTCTGGGGTGCAGGGTCATACTGATAATATATTGTTGCGCCAGGACCGTCAGGACCGGGAATTATTTTTTTTATATTATGAACGGACGTTGACCAGATGGGGTCTGTTGCCCTGCGTCTGTCGTCGTTCTCAGCCTCCCCTGGCTGATATAAATATCTCACCTGTTTAGTAAATAAACTTGTGTCTGGTGCCGGGGTTGGTCCTGTTTTTGGCTCTGTAATTGTTTTCAATTTAATAGCATCAGCAGGCTTAGGATGGCCTTCATTGTTCATTGCTTTTATCACATGTGGTAATCTCTTTACCCACTCTGTTTTCCGGGTGTCATGCATGAGTTCCTTAGAATACTGGTAACTGAAAAGTCTTTCTGATAACTGTTTGTTAAAGTTCTCTACAATTGCCTGTGATCTGTGCACACCTGGAATGCCTCGTCTGACCAGTATGCCATGCTTAGCAAATAACTGATTAACAGCGCCCTTAAATTCAGATCCGTCATCAACTTGTACAAGTCTGGGGTATCTTAAAGGGCCTCGACTATATATTTTTGTTAATGCTGTAGCAACTGTACTGGCTGTTTTGTCAGATATGGGTTCAGCGTCTTTATACCTTGAAGCAATGTCTACAACAGTTAATGCATACTTGTATGGTTTCTTTCTTATTGTGTCATGTGGTAAGAACAAAAGGTCCATTTGGTGTGTGTCATTTGGGGTAGTGTTCTCAAAATGAGGTCTAGATATCTTTCTTGGAGCAGGGAGATATATCTGCCAAATTGCCTGTCTCTGTAACCATTGCTTGACTTGATTGAGTGTTATATCTCCACCCACAGCGGCATGTAATTTTTCAATAGCTGTTTGTCCTTTCCAATAGCCTGATGGAGAGTAATATATTTTTGATAGTTTATTTTCGGCTGCCATTTTTTCTAGCAATGAAAACTCCTGTAAAATAAACAAATGTCATTCCCACTAGAACAAAGATTATCTCTCCATTTCTTTGTTGTGTCATTCATTCAGTCCTCTCTGCGCCGTCTGGTGCTTGAGGCGACAGCAAGGGAGCGCCACTTTTGTCTGTCAGCTGCTATTTTGGGTGCTGTTTGCAGAGTAAGGCCTCTGTTCTTGAGCTCTCGCTCCACGGTTCGGCGCCACGTCTCCTTTGGTCGCCCACGGTTTCTCTTCCCCTGTGGTGTCCATCTCAGTGCCACCCTTGGTAATAAGTCAGGTGACATTCTGCAAACGTGGCCTAGCCATCTCCATCTCCGTGTGGCGATGGTTTCAGCGATGCTGTCTGCGCCTGCTCTCTTCCGTAGTTCCTCATTTGTAATCATGTTTGGCCAGAAGACCTTCATGATCCGTCGCAGGCACTTGTTCTGGAAGACTTCCAGCTTGCGTTCCGTAGCAGTAGTGGATTTCCAGCACTCTGACCCATAGAGAAGGACACTCAGCACGTTACTCTTAAAAATACGAAGCTTGGTGTGGATGCTCAGGTTTGTGGTCCTCCAGATGGGTTTCAGCATTGCGAAGGCTTGGTTGGCTTTGCTGATTCTTGTGGTGATCTCCCTTGTGCAGTCTCCATCTGTGGTAACCTTGCTGCCCAGATACGTGAACTCGTCCACCTCTTGCAGAGGTTGGTCATTGATGGTGATTGGGTCGCCCACTATGGTGTTCTTCCTCATGACTTGAGTCTTCCTAATGTTGACCCCGAGACCTATGGAGCTTGCTGACTGTGTCAACTGTTGTGTCTTCTGTTGCATGTCCTGGTTTCTGCTTGCCAGCAGCCCGATATCATCGGCGTAGTCGAGGTCATCCAGCATTGAGGTCAGCGTCCACTGAATTCCCTGCCTCCTTCCCTCTGTGGTGCGGCGCATGATCCAATCAATTGCCATTGAGAAGAGGATCGGCGAAAGCATACATCCTTGTTTCACTCCGGTTTCCACCTTAAACGGTTCGGTGAGCTGGTTGTTGTGGACGACTCTGCACTCAAAATTCTTGTACAGGGACCTGATGACGTTGACAAGTTTCTGGGGAATTCCATAGTATCGCAGGATTTTCCAAAGGGAGTCTCGATGCAGACTGTCGAAGGCCTTCTCAAAGTCCACAAAGACCACATAGAGGGATCCATTCCATTCGTTAGACTGTTCAAGGATCTGTCTCAGGACGAAAATATGGTCAATGCAGGACTTGCCTTTCCTAAAGCCTGCCTGCTCCTGGCGAAGGATGCCATCCACTGCTGTCGTAATGCGTTCAAGGAGAATGCGGCTGAAGATCTTGCTGGTGAGGGATAGTAAGGTGATGCCTCGCCAGTTGTTACAGTTCCCCAGGTCTCCTTTCTTCGGAAGTTTGACGATGGTGCCGGTCTTCCAATCGCTCGGCGCTTCTTCAGTGTCCCAGATCTTTTGAAAAATCTGACAAAGAAGCTGCGGCGTTACCGTATCTTCTACTTTCAGCATCTCGGGGCACACTCCGTCATCGCCAGGTGCCTTCCCGTTCTTCAGCTTTTGAATGGCCTGCTTGACTTCCGCAATAGTAATGTTGCCGAGGTTAATGTCCAGGTCCTCCTCCGCTTCAGGAATGTCAGTGAGGGTTGGTGGGTCTGAGCGGTTCAGGATGGACTCGAAGTGTTGCTTCCATCTCTTCAGCTTCTCTTCCTCTACTGTGACATGAGTTCCATCTTCAGCTCTCACTGGAAGGTCGTGGTACTGTCCGTAATCGCCCTTCAGCTTCTTGGTGTTCTGGTATACTGTCTTCATGTCTCTCTGTTTTGCAGCTGCCTCCGCTTCTTCTGCCAGCCTTTCTGTGTGCATTCTCTTGTCTCTTCTCGCTGATGTCTTCACCGCTTGATCTTTCTCTCTGTATTCTCTTGATATTCTTTCCTTCAGTCTTGGTGATTTGGTGTCCAAAAGTTTCTTCTTGATCTGTCTTCTCTCTTCTATGCGAGCCCACGTGTCTTCTGAGATCCACTCCGTCTTCCTGCTCTTTCTGTATCCTAAGACTTCCCCTCCTGTTTCCTTCATGGCTCTGTTGAAATCTTCAATAGTCAGCGCTGTCTCATCTTCCAAAACACTAAATCTATTCCTGAGGGCCAACCTAAACTCTTCTTTCACTTTTGGGTCTTTCAACTTGGCCACGTCGTAGCGCTGATTTCTGGCGTCTCCTATCTTTACTTTCCTAAGCTTCAATGTCACCTTCCCCACCAGAAGACTATGGTCGCTGCCAATGTCAGCATGTCGCATCACTCGCACATCCTGCAGAGAGTGTCTCCAGCGACCGTTAATGATGATGTGGTCGATCTGGTTCTGGGTCTTGCCGTCTGGTGATTTCCATGTGAGTTTGTGGATCTCCCTATGCGCAAACAGGGTCCCTCCTATGACTAAGTCATTTTCCTCGCAGAAATTGACCAGCCTCTCCCCGTTGTCGTTGATCACACCCGCTCCATGTCGTCCCATGGTCCTCTCTCTGTCTTCATTGTCGCAGCCGACCTTAGCGTTGAAGTCACCGATCAGCATCAGCACGTCATGTCGAGGGATGTCTTCCAAAACAGCTTGGAGGGCGTCGTAGAATGCATCCTTATCCTCTTCTTCCGCGTCGTCTATCGGTGCGTAGCCCACAACAATAGACAGCTTTGCGTATTTGGAATTCATCCTGACGTATAGCAGGCGCTCGTTCACAGGTTTCCACTGTAGGACGGTGTTGGCCTTGCTCTTATTGATGATGACAGCAACTCCTTCTCGGTGTTCGTTGTCTGTTCTTCCAGACCAGATGATGACTTCTCCGGAGCTCAACCTCTGTTTGCCAGCACCAGTCCATCTTGCTTCTGTTACTCCCATGAAGGTTAGTTTGTAGCGGTTCAGTTCACTTACTGCTTGCGCCAGCTTTCCAGTCTGGTAGAGCGTTCGCACATTCCAGCATCCAATTCTCTTTGTTGTGTGCTTGGTTTGTAATAGTCACTTAGTTTTGGTTTCGGGATAGACATGTCTTCACCTGTGACAAGATAGTATTCCCTGATTGCTTCGTCTGTATTTGAAAACGTATGTTGTGCGTGGCCTTCAAGCCTGAGTTTTTCATTGATGAAATCAAGTTTCTCAATTCTATTCTTTTCATATTCCTGCTGGGCTTGAGCAAGTTTTTCTGATGCCTCATTGTGACGTTTCATTTCTTCTGCAGATTCTTCTCTACCCATTTTTGAAAAGAGATAGTTTGAGCCACTGAAAGCCAATGCGTTAACCATCGCTCCACCAATCATAATAGCTATCATCGCCATATTATTTTTATTTTCATAGGAACATTTTCGGGAATAATTCCTTGCTTGACAAGAAAATCTTTTGTCGCAATCGATGCTGTTACAACTACAATTAGCTTAGCACTGTCTTCGAAATCGAGTCTACTGAGGTCTGCTGATTTCATTTTGAGTAGACTTTTCCCCAGCATAGAATAAGCTACTGCTAATCCGCTGATTATGGCAGAGTGATACACAAGGTTCATTAAATTTTTTGAGTCGTTCATTTCTTAGGCAAGAAAAATTAAAATAATATTTTTATTTACTGCATATAAGTCGCCTCAAGCACCAGACGGCGCAGAGAGGACTGAATTACTGCATATAAAATGGGTCAACGGCTTTGGGTGTTACTGGTAATGTGGCGACTTCTGGTTTTGTTTTTGGAGTGTCTGATTTTTTGGTCACTGTACGAGTCTGTGGTTTGTATTTTTTGTATAATTGATAACCTACGTAACCAAATCCGACAACAAATCCGGCAACTACATATTTTGTTGTTTGAGGTTCGGGGTCAGGGTCAGACTTAGTTGTTTGTCTCTCACTTTGATGAAGGTGTGACGGTACTGACACAGGTCCTGACGATCCTGACGGTGGATCAGTTACATGAGTCTTTTCTGTTTGTGCCTTAAGCTGTAATTTTTTTTGCCTATTATATTCAGCTAATCTTTTTCCAGCCTCAACCCTGCCTGGACTTTTAGTCTTCGTCACAGTTTGAACCTGTGTCAAAACAGGGTCGGGGTTCAGTTGTGGAGTCGTCTGGGTTTCGTCCATTTTCTTCTGCAGTAAAATTTATTTTTGAAAAATCAATATGGCTACCAGTAACTAGTAATGTTACCACAGGTGCAAGGTAATTTCCAAACTTGTAAAACATGAGGCATGCTAATTTACCAATTGAACTTGAAACAATAGGATTGCTTTCAAGGTCGTGTGATAGGCTGTCACTATCCACAGGTAGAACGTGACTCACTGCTTTTGTGTATAGACATACAAGAGATCGACTCAAATCACGAGTCATTATTGAAGCAATGTGGTTTTCATATTTAGCATGAAGTTTGATTAGCTCGTCAGCGGTGAGGGATTCTATGTCTTCTGTCATGTATTGTTTTCCGAGATACGCTTTTGACTTTCCAGAAACAACAACAGACAAAAGACGCTGTTTTTTCGAGTCTAAGTCTTTGTTTTCTACAGCATTGATATCATTGAGAAGAAGTAATTCGTCTTGATTCATTTTATAATAAAAAATAATAATTTTAAATGTCATTGATTTTGGAAACCTTTATTTTACTGAAAAAAATAAGGAGAAACCTAGAAAAACGGGGTTTGTTATTAAACGAGCGATTTGTGGTCCAAAAATCCTGGAATTTTGGGATAGATATAAATTGTCCAAAACCACCCATAGTTCCTTTCTCTCTCTACTACCGCTCTGTCCCTACCCCATGCGAGTCCCAGTCCACGGCCTCCCCTACCGCTCTGTTCCTACCCCATGCGAGTCCCAGTCCAAGGCCTCTGCTACCGCTCTGTTCCTACCCCATGCGAGTCCCAGTCCAAGGCCTTTACTACCGCTCTGTCCCTACCCCATGCGAGTCCCAGTCCAAGGCTTCTACTACTACCGCTCTGTTCCTACCCCATGCGAGTCCCAGTCCAAGGCCTCCGCTTCATTTTGGTTTTGGTATTTTACGGTTTAGGTTTTTTTTTCTCCCATTAACACAACCTTTTTTCCGTCCTCTCAATGGTGCGTCGGTAGTCTAGATGTATTTGACTTGGGGGTGTTTATTTAGTATTTTCAAAGTTTCCGTGGGGGTGCTATGCCAGAATTCGGGGGGGGGGGGGGGGGTGATGAGACTGTGTAGCGTTATGGGGGATTGTAGGGTGTTCCTCACTTGCTATCTCGTTTCGTCAATTGTTGTGCAGTCCAGGAGGACGTGTTCGGATTTGTCATTTTTCTGGCGGCTTTCCTTTATAACGGGCGCCGCCGTTTTTCCCAGGATTCCCTGTACAAAGGCCGCCTAGGTCAATTTGTTTTAAACTTTACTTTGTAAAGAGTACTTCGGACCTTGCCATTTGTTTAGAGGATTCATTTCACCAAAAGCCTTGGCGACTTTGTCTCTTTCTGGATAGATAGATACACAGCTAGTAGCACTACGCTACTGTAGTAACGCATGAATACTGTGTGATTAGCAGACAATAGATTGTTCTCAAACGGCCTCAAGCCTCACATTTGTTTAATATTGTCGCTTTTCCATTACTAGTACTGCAATATAGTCGGAGACAAATCTGACTTTCCTTTCTCGTGTTTTTTTGTAGTTAGTACTGAGTGCGAGAGACTGTGTTTGTGTGTCAGTGTGAAGGCATCCTGACACGACGCAAACATCCACAGACACATCCACCGGTCACACAAACACAACACACTGCCAGCGACACTACAGAATTTGGTGTCAGAAGCTGGATGAAGCGACACTACAGAAGTATTAGCATTTTGGAGTCTGAACAGGCGTTTATTTAGAGATGGCAGTCAAAACCTGTACTTGCTTTTTGTGAAGAAATCGTGATATGGCAATTACTGGGTGCTGCCTGTGGACGTTGTGCGTGCTGCTATTTGTTGTGACAAGAACTGTGGAACATGAACTTGTCGGGCAGTTTCGGTCAAAACCAATAAGATACCACCAGAAACGCTGACCGCCATGAGCACGCACGTGCTGGAGAAAGAGAGCGGTCAGACAGATGATAGTAATGGGAACGGTGCCATGCACAATGCACGTGACAAGAGTAATGGGAACGGTGCCATGCACAATGCACGTGACAAGAGTAATGGGAACGGTGTCATGCACAATGCACGTGACAAGAGGAGGCTCTGAACGCTGAAGACAAAGTTACATTTGAAAGAGTAATTGCACCGGAAACACTTTCAGAAACCCGGCATGTCCACTCCATGCCATCAAGGTGCGTTAATTCGTGTAAGCCTCTTGCGGATGGAGCGAACTGGCTGAACCGCTGTGAACACGTGACTTGCGTGCATTTGTTACATTCTTCTGATTTAAGGATGACGTCTGTTGCAGTGAACAATACATGCCCAGCGGGACTGTTCCGATGCAGCAGTGGACGATGTTTGTATCTGTCGTTGCGCTGTGATGGCGATAAACACTGCTCAGACGGCTCGGATGAAATGGACTGTGGTAAGTACAGATACATGTTGAGACAGACGAACGGACGTACCGATAACCTGGCTGGCTTGCTGGCTGACAGGTTGACTGACTGACAGACAGACAAAATACAGAATAAGAGGAAGGCAAGCGTGTAAAATGTCAGAAGATAACCACAAATAATTCACAGTTAGGATGACGCGCGCCGCAATGATCGGGTGGATCCTGAGTTGATACTGCCTGGACGTCCTTACCACAAAGGGACGCAACCAAATGTCTTTCTTACTATAACGGGGCTGAACCTACTGTCTTTGACCTGGTTCTGATTTAGCAATACTCCGTGTGGTCGCTGTCTACCAAAAGACATTGATTCTCATGAGCACCTCCAGCCCATAGATGTTTATAGAATCTTTGTCTTTCATATAGGATGGGTGGATAAGCTGCGGTCCTTCATAATGATGGGGGACGGGGGAAGTGGTGGAGGGAGGGGATTGACAGGTCTGTGAGAGATTATGGTTCATGTTCGATATGCTTGGCTGCCCGCATGAACAAAATGCACGTGAAAAAATTGATTTACCACTGTCCGACAACTCGCGACACGCACGATATCTCAAAAACCATTGGAGCTATTCAGTGCAAACTGTAGATAATAGAATGTCACCACATCACACATTGCCATCAATCATCATTGCGCCTCAACCTCAAGGTCAAGGTCACAGCTGTCATAGTTCACAAACCGCTGTACTGATTTGCTTTGAAATTTTAGGAAATGATGCCGTACCCTAATATTAGGTGTTATTAACAGAATGAATTCACTACCTATCGGGTGAAGTTCGCAGAGGCCATATTTGTGTGAGCCTTTGTGCCGGCAATACCTCATAAACCACGAGCCCGATTTCATTAACACATTATTTGATGATATGTTAACTTAACCGCTCCACAGCGGGGAAACTCTCAACAGTATCCATCTGCAAGATACATAGATCCTCATGAGCCCCTGCGGTTACAGTGGCACGTGAGGGTAATGGGTCTTGCTTACATAACTTTTAATTCATATATTTATTGGACGGCTGGGGTTGTTTGGGACTAAATTCTGAAAGATTTCAGAGCAATACACAGTGGCCGTGAAGAGGTTAAGGCAGATATGTCAAAAACCACATTCATGTCGCTACATCAGTTCACCACATTCATGTCGCTACATCAGTTCACCACATTCATGTCGCTACATCAGTTCACCACATTCATGTCGATACATCAGTTCACCACATTCATGTCGCTACATCAGTTCACCACATTCATGTCGCTACATCAGTTCACCACATTCATGTCGCTACATCAGTTCACCACATTCATGTCGCTACATCAGTTCACCACATTCATGTCGCTACATCAGTTCACCACATTCATGTCGCTACATCAGTTCACCACATTCATGTGGCTACATCAGTTCACCACATTCATGTCGCTACATCAGTTCACCACATTCATGTCGATACATCAGTTCACCACATTCATGTCGCTACATCAGTTCACCACATACATGTCGCTACATCAGTTCACCACATTCATGTCGCTACATCAGTTCTCCACATTCATGTCGCTACATCAGTTCAACACATTCATGTCGCTACATCAGTTCACCACATTCACGTCGCTACATCAGTTCACCACATTCACGTCGCTACATCAGTTCACCATGTGGCTACATCAGTTCACCACATTCATGTCGCTACGTCAGTTCACCACATTCATGTCGCTACATCAGTTCACCACATTCATGTCGCTACATCAGTTCACCACATTCATGTCGCTACATCAGTTCACCACATTCATGTCGCTACATCAGTTCACCACATTCATGTCGCTACATCAGTTCACCACATTCATATCGCTACATCAGTTCACCATGTGGCTACATCAGTTCACCACATTCATGTCGCTACGTCAGTTCACCACATTCATGTCGCTACATCAGTTCACCACATTCATGTCGCTACATCAGTTCACCACATTCATGTCGCTACATCAGTTCACCACATTCATGTCTCTACATCAGTTCACCACATTCATGTCGCTACGTCAGTTCACCACATTCATGTCGCTACATCAGTTCACCACATTCATGTCGCTACATCAGTTCACCACATTCATTTCGCTACATCAGTTCACCACATTCATGTCGCTACATCAGTTCACCACATTCATGTCGCTACATCAGTTCACCACATTCATGTCGCTACATCAGTTCACCACATTCATGTCGCTACATCAGTTCACCACATTCATGTCGCTACATCATTTCACCACATTCATGTCGCTACATCAGTTCACCACATTCATGTCGCTACATCAGTTCACCACATTCATGTCGCTACATCAGTTCACCACATTCATGTCGCTACATCAGTTCACCACATTCATGTCGCTACATCAGTTCACCACATTCATGTCGCTACATCAGTTCACCACATTCATGTCTCTACATCAATTCACCACATTCATTTCGATACATCAGTTCACCACATTCATGTCGATACATCAGTTCACCACATTTATGTCGCTACATCAGATCACCACATTTATGTCGCTACATCAGTTCACCACATTCAGGTCGCTACATCAGTTCACCACATTCATGTCGCTACATCAGTTCAAGATGAAGCACATAGTTGTTGGGGATGCTTTCAGACAAACAACACGCCGCGTTACTGTCCGCGGGGAGGGGGTGGGGCTAAAAAGCGGCTCCAAGAGCAAACCTTGTTGGCTTAGGTGTGACAGCAAATGTATGTCAGTACAAATGAAGTCACCGATCATCCATGCATCCGCTCTTCATCCGTCGTGTGTGTATGCGTGCGTGCATGCATTCATGTGCGTTTGTCTAAAGCAATTTGTCAGGGACTATAACATCCACAGACTTTAAACTCGACACAACTGTAGTTTACAAAAACACCTTCACAAACACATTTCACCTTTCTTAAAAGGTCAAGGTCATATCATAGGTCAATGTTTTTGTAAAGATAAGTCATTTTTTTAAACACACATCTCTCTCTCTCTCTCTCTCTCTCTCTCTCTCTCTCTCTATCTCACTCTCTCTCTCTCTCACCTCCCCCCCCCCCCCGCCCCCCCCCCCCCCCAAGCAACAAAAATTCCGCTTTCAGGCGCAAGGTTTTGTTTATTTTGTGTAGTCAGTGTTCTCACTGAGGCTAGGAATCGGTTGTTTGACTTAGGTTCAGGTTTTTTGTTTGTTTCCATCTAGTTCGGAATGTAGTGTGTACAGTTATTGCCAGTGGTAAGAGTCGAGGATGTGTAACTGAGCGGAATGTTTAGACAATAACCAGCCGGGTACGCAGTGACTGCACCCTGAGTGTTTTTCCCCTTGCCAGGCCTTAGCTGTGGTGCCAGACTAAGCTGATCACTGCAGAGAACTTTTGCTTGTGAGTTTTGTATTGTTGTAATAGTTGGATTTGTTTTCTCTCGTAGCGGTTTATGCGACAATATAATGTCTAAAGTGCTCTAAGTGTTGGTAATGGTTTTGTATAGTGTCTAAAGTGCTTTAAGTGTTGGTAATATTTTTGTATAGTGTCTAAAGTGCTCTAGGTGTTGGTAATGGTTTTGTATAGTGTCTAAAGTGCTTTAAGTGTTGGTAATATTTTTGTATAGTGTCTAAAGTGCTCTAGGTGTTGGTAATGGTTTTGTATAGTGTCTAAAGTGCTTTAAGTGTTGGTAATATTTTTGTATAGTGTCTAAAGTGCTCTAGGTGTTGGTAATGGTTTTGTATAGTGTCTAAAGTGCTTTAAGTGTTGGTAATATTTTTGTATAGTGTCTAAAGTGCTCTAAATGTTGGTAATGGGTTTGTATAGTGTCTAAAGTGCTCTAAGTGTTGGTAATGGTTTTCGGAATTATCAAAGTGAACGTAGTGACCCAGAAAAGTAAAGTTCTAAATTATGGAAGAGCGCTTTACCATTTGGAAAACATAACAGTTTGGACGGGCAAGATTTTATAAAAGATTCGTTCGAGTCTTGACTAGCAAGACTCCACGTGCTTTCAAGACCAGTGTTCATGGCCCGCCCTCCCTCATAACGGGAATCGCCATTTTTGGGGAGTCAGTCTCGGGACTTTGCCAGATTTGTCATTTGCTATGCTATGCTATAATTAAAAAGGGAAAGGACTTCCATCTCTCGCTGATTTCGTCCCGGGGTGGGGGTGGGGGGGGGGGGGGAGAGTGGGGACGGGGAGGGGGGGGGGGAGAGAGACAGTTTCTGCTTGTTGCCGTTGCTCGTGCTTCTCTCACCCCATCCATCCACTATGTCGGAGCGCGCCACAGAGTGCAGCGCCTCGGGAAGGGTCAAGGCCTCCCCTACCGGTCTGCTCTGTTCCTACTCCATGCGAGTCCCAGTCCAAGGCCTCCACTACCGCTCTGTTCTGTTCCTACGCCATGCGAGTCCCAGTCCAAGGCCTCTACTACCGCTCTGTTCCTACTCCATGCGAGTCCCAGTCCAAGGCCTCCACTACCGCTCTGTTCTGTTCCTACGCCATGCGAGTCCCAGTCCAAGGCCTCTACTACCGCTCTGTTCCTACTCCATGCGAGTCCCAGTCCAAGGAATCTACTACCGCCCTGTTCCTACCCCATGCGAGTCCCAGTAGAAGGCCTCCGCTTCATTTTGGTTTTGGTATTTTACGTTTTAGGTTTTTTTTTCCTCCCCTTAACACAACCTATTCCCGTCCTCTTAATGGTGCTTCGGTAGTCTAGATGTATTTGACTTGGGGGTGTTTATTTAGTATTTTCAAAGTTTCCGTGAGGGTGCTTTTGCCAGGATTCTCGGGGGAGGGTTGATCAGACTGTGTAGCGTTATGGGGGATTGGAGGGTGTTCCTCACTTGCGATCTCGTTTCGTCAGTTGTTGTGCAGTCCAGGAGGACGTGTTCGGATTTGCCATTTTTTTCTGGCGGCTTTCCTTTATAACGGGCGCGGCCGTTTTTCCGAGGTTTCCCTGTACAAAGGCCGCCTAGGTCAATTTGTTTTAAACTTTACTTTGTAAAGAGCACTTCGGACCTTGCCATTTGTTTAGAGGATTCCTTTCACCAAAAGCCTTGGCGACTTTGTCTCTTTCTGGATAGATAGATACACAGCTAGTAGCACTACGCTACTGTAGTAACGCATGAATACTGTGTGACCAGCAGACAATAGATTGTTCTCAAACGGCCTCAAGCCACGCATTTGTTTTAATCTTGTCACTTTACCATTACTAGTACTGCAACATAGTCGGTGACAAATCTGACTTTCTTTTCTCGTGTTTTATTGTAGTTAGTACTGAGTGCGAGTGACTGTACTTGTGTGTCAGTGTGAAGGCATCCTGACACGATGCAAACATCCGCAGGCACATCCACCGGTCACACAAACACAGCACACTGCCAGCTACACTACTTTGTTTTATTGTAGTTAGTACTGAGTGCGAGTGACTGTGCTTGTGTGTCAGTGTGAAGGCATCCTCACACGACGCAAACATCCGCAGGCACATCCACCGGTCACACAAACACAGCGCCGCAATGATCGGGTGGATCCTGAGTTGTTACTGCCTGGACGTCCTTACCACAAAGGGACGCAACCAAATGTCTTTCTTACTATAACGGGGCTAAACCTACTGTCTTTGACCTGGTTCTGATTTAGCAATACTCCGTGTGGTCGCTGTCTACCAAAAGACATTGATTCTCATGAGCACCTCCAGCCCATAGATGTTTATAGAATCTTTGTCTTTCATATAGGATGGGTGGATAAGCTGCGGTCCTTCATAATGATGGGGGACGGGGGAAGTGGTGGAGGGAGGGGATTGACAGGTCTGTGAGAGATTATGGTTCGTGTTCGATATGCTTGGCTGCCCGCATGAACAAAATGCACGCGAAAAAATTGATTTACCACTGTCCGACAAATCGCGACACGCACGATATCTCAAAAACCATTGGAGCTATTCAGTGCAAACTGTAGATAATAGAATGTCACCACATCACACATTGCCATCAATCATCATTGCGCCTCAACCTCAAGGTCAAGGTCACAGCTGTCATAGTTCACAAACCGCTGTACTGATTTGCTTTGAAATTTTAGGAAATGATGCCGTACCCTAATATTAGGTGTTATTAACAGAATGAATTCACTACCTATCGGGTGAAGTTCGCAGAGGCCATATTTGTGTGTGCCTTTGTGGCGGCAATACCTCATAAACCACGAGCCCGATTTCATTAACACATTATTTGATGATATGTTAACTTAACTGCTCCACAGCGGGGAAACTCTCAACAGGATCCATCTGCAAGATACATGGATCCTCATGAGCCCCCGCGGTTACAGTGGCACGTGTGGGTAATGGGTCTTGCTTACATAACTTTTAATTCATATATTTATTGGACGGCTGGGGTTGTTTGGGACTAAGATCTGAGAGATTTCAGAGCAATACACAGTGGCCGTGAAGAGGTTAAGGCAGATATGTCAAACACCACATTCATGTCGCTACATCAGTTCACCACATTCATGTCGCTACATCAGTTCACCACATTCATGTCGCTACATCAGTTCACCACATTCATGTCGCTACATCAGTTCACCACATTCATGTCGCTACATCAGTTCACCACATGCATGTCGCTACATCAGTTCACCATATTCATGTCGCTACATCAGTTCACCACATTCATGTCGCTACATCAGTTCACCACATTCATGTCGCTACATCAGTTCACGTCCTGAGAAAGCCTTAATTTGTGTAAGCCTCTTGCGGATGGAGCGAACTGGCTGAACAGCTGTGAACACGTGAATTGCGTGCATTTGTTACATTCTTCTGATTTAAGGATGACGTCTGTTGCAGTGAACAATACATGCCCCGCGGGAAGGTTCCGATGCAACAGTGGACGATGCTTGGAACTGCCGTACCTCTGTGATGGCGAAACAAACTGCCCGGACGGCTCGGATGAAATGGACTGTGGTAAGTACAGATACATGTTGAGACGGACGGACGGACGGACCGACAACCTTCCTGGCTTGCTGGCTGACTGGTTGACTGACTGACAGACGGACAAAATACAGAACAAGAGGAAGACAAGCGTGTAAAATGTCAGAAAATAACCACAAATAATTCACAGTTAGGAGGACGCGCGCCGCAATGATCGGGTGGATCCTGAGTTGTTACTGCCTGGACGTCCTTACCATAAAGGGACGCAACCAAATGTCTTTCCTTACTATAAAGGGGCTGAACCTACTGTCTTTGACCTGATTCTGATTTAGGAATACTCCTTGTGGCCGCTGTCTGCCAAAAGACATTGATTCTCATGAGCACCTCCAGCCCATAGATGTTTATAGAATCTTTGTCTTTCATATAGGATGGGTGGATTAGCTGCGGTCCTTCATAATGATGGGGGACGGGGCAGGTGGTGGGGGCAGGGGATTGACAGGTCTGTGAGAGATTATGGTTCGTGTTGGATATGCTTGGCTGCCCGCATGAACAAAATGCACGCGAAAAATTTGATTTACCACTGTCCGACAACTCACGACACGCACGATATCTCAAAAACCATTGGAGCTATTCAGTGCAAACTGTAGATAATAGAATGTCACCACATCACACATTGCCATCAATCATCATTGCGCCTCAACCTCAAGGTCAAGGTCACAGCTGTCATAGTTCACAAACCGCTGTACTGATTTGCTCTGAAATTTTAGGAAATGATGCCGTACCCTAATATTAGGTGTTATTAACAGAATGAATACACTACCTATCAGGTGAAGTTCGCAGAGGCCATATTTGTGTGAGCCTTTGTGCCGGCAATACCTCATAAACCACGAGCCCGATTTCATTAATACATTATTTGAGGATATTTTGACTTAACCCCTCCACAGCGGGGGAACTCTCAACAGGATCCATCTGCAAGAGACATAGATCCTCATGAGCCCCTGCTGTTACAGTTGCACATGAGGGTAATGGTTCTTGCTTACATAACTTTTGATTCATATATTTATGTGACGGCTGGGGTTGTTTGGGACAAAATTCTGAGAGATTTCAGAGCAATACACAGTGGCCGTGAAGAGGTTAAGGCAGATATGTCAAACACCACATTCATGTGGCTACATCAGTTCACCACATTCATGTCGTTACATCAGTTCACCACATTCATGTCGCTACATCAGTTCACCACATTCATGTCGCATGTCGCTACATCAGTTCACTACATTCATGTCGCTACATCAGTTCACCACATTCATGTCGCTACATCAGTTCACCACATTCATGTCGCTACATCAGTTCACCACATTCATGTCGCTACATCAGTTCACCACATTCATGTCGCTACATCAGTTCACCACATTCATGTCGCTACATCAGTTCACCTCATTCATGTCGCTACATCAGTTCACCACATTCATGTCGCTACATCAGTTCACCACATTCATGTCGCTACATCAGTTCACCACATTCATGTCGCTACATCAGTTCATCACATTCATGTCGCTACATCAGTTCACCACATTCATGTCGCTACATCAGTTCACCACATTCATGTCGCTACATCAGTTCACCACATTCATGTCGCTACATCAGTTCACCACATTCATGTCGCTACATCAGTTCACCTCATTCATGTCGCTACATCAGTTCACCACATTCATGTCGCTACATCAGTTCATCACATTCATGTCGCTACATCAGTTCATCACATTCATGTCGCTACATCAGTTCACCACATTCATGTCGCTACATCAGTTCATCACATTCATGTCGCTACATCAGTTCACCACATTCATGTCGCTACATCAGTTCACCACATTCATCTCGTTACATCAGTTCACCACATTCATGTCGCTACATCAGTTCACCACATTTATGTCTCTACATCAGTTCACCACATTCATGTCGCTACATCAGTTCACCACATTCATGTCTCTACATCAGTTCACCACATTCATGTCGCTACATCAGTTCACCACATTCATGTCGCTACATCAGCTCACCACATTCATGTCGCTACATCAGTTCACCACATTCATGCCGCTACATCAGTTCACCACATTCATGTCGCTACATCAGTTCACCACATTCATGCCGCTACATCAGTTCACCACATTCATGTCGCTACATCAGTTCACCACATTCATGTCGCTACATCAGTTCTCCACATTCATGTCGCTACATCAGTTCACCACATTCATGTCGCTACATCAGTTCTCCACATTCATGTCGCTACATCAGTTCACCACATTCATGTCGCTACATCAGTTCACCACATTCATGTCGCTACATCAGTTCATCACATTCATGTCGCTACATCAGTTCACCACATTCATGTCGCTACATCAGTTCACCACATTCATGTCGCTACATCAGTTCACCACATTCATGTCGCTACATCAGTTCACCACATTCATGTCGCTACATCAGTTCACCACATTCATGTCGCTACATCAGTTCTCCACATTCATGTCGCTACATCAGTTCACCACATTCATGTCGCTACATCAGTTCATCACATTCATGTCGCTACATCAGTTCACCACATTCATGTCGCTACATCAGTTCACCACATTCATGTCGCTACATCAGTTCACCACATTCATGTCGCTACATCTGTTCACCACATTCACGTCGCTACATCTGTTCACCACATTCATGTCGCTACATCAGTTCACCACATTCATGTCGCTACATCAGTTCACCACATTCATGTCGCTGCATCAGTTCACCACATTCATGTCGCTACATCAGTTCACCACATTCATGTCACTACATCAGTTCACCACATTCATGTCGCTACATCAGATCAAGACGAAGCGCAAAGTTGTTGGGGATGCTTTCAGACAGACAACACGGCGCGTTACTGTCCGCGGGGAGGGGGTGGGGCTAAAAAGCGGCTCCAAGAGCAAACCGTGTTGGCTTAGGTGTGACAGCAAATGTATGTCAGTACAAATGAAGTCACCGATCATCCATGCATCCGCTCTTAATCCGTCGCGTGTGTATGCGTGCGTGCATGCATTTATGTGCGTTTGTCTAAAGCAATTTCTCAGGAACTATAACATCCACAGACTTTAAACTCGACACAACTGTAGTTTACAACAACACCTTCACAAACACATTTCACCTTTCTTAAAAGGTCAAGGTCATATCATAGGTCAATGTTTTTGTAAAGATCTGTCGTTTTTTGAACACACATATTTCTCTCTTCCCCCCCCCCCCCCCCTTCCCAAGCAACAAAAATTCCGCTTCAGGCGCAAAGGTTTGTTCTTTATATTGTGTAGTCTGTTCTCACTGAGGCTAGGAGTCGGTTGTTTGACTTAGGTTCAGTTTTTTTTGTTTCCATCAAATTCGGAATGCCGTGTGGTAAGAGGCGAGCATGTGTAATTGAGCGGAATGGGGTACTCAATGACTGCACCCTGCCTAGTGTTGCTTTTCACCTTGCCAGGCCTCAGGTGTGGTGCCAGACTAAGCTGATCACTGCAGAGTACTTTTGCTTGTAAGTTCTGTATTGTAATAGTTGGATTTGTTTTCTCTCGTAGCGGTTTATGCGACAATGTAATGTCTAAAGTGCTCTAAGTGTTGGTAATGGTGTTGTATAGTGTCTAAAGTGCTCCAAGTGTTGGTAATGGGTTTGTATAGTGTCTAAAGTGCTCTAAGTAATGGTAATGGTTTCCGGAATTATCAAAGTGAATGTAGTGACCCAGAAAAGGAAAGTTCTAAATTATGGAAGAGCGCTTTATCATTTTGTAAAACATAACAGTGACTGGAATGCAAAGATCGGCCCTGACGCTGGGCAACAATGGGCAGGAACAGCTGGCAAGTTTGGCCTTGGAGAAACAAACGACAGAGGCCTGCGACTTTTAGAGTTCGCACAGAGTCACCGTCTTACCGTTGCTAATACCCTCCATCCACACAAGAAGTCAAGAACAGCGACATGGCAATCGCCAGGAGGCCTGGTCCATAACCAGATTGACTTCATCTTGCTGCCTCGACGATTCAAATCCAGCGTTAACAAAGCACAAACGAGGTCCTTTCCTGGCGCTGATATTGGCAGCGACCACAACCTCGTCCTTACTAGCCTCAAGTTGAAGCTGGCATTGAAACGAGACAGCAAGAGCCCTCGCATCCGATTCGACCTCGAGAAGCTAAAAGACCCGAAAGTAGAAGAGGTCTTCCAAGCCCAGGTGGGAGGCAGATTTGCAGCCTTGGCTACTTTGGACTGGGACGTAGACACCCTTGCTGGAAATATAAAAGAGGTGTTACTTTCTACAGCAGAAGAAGTGCTGGGGAAGCAGAGGAAGCGCAAACAGCCCTGGGTCACCGATGACATCCTTGATCTCTGTGATGAGAGGAGAGCCTGGAAAAAAAAGAGAGGCCAAGACCTCACATCAGCAAACAAGTACAGACTTGTCAACAAGAAGATCAGGAAGAGGATGAAAGAAGCCAAAGAAGATTGGATTGAAGACCAGTGTCGTAGCGTGGAAGAGGGCATGGCAAACGGCAACAGCAAGAAGGCTTATGAAACGCTAAGGACCCTCACCAAGACTCAACAGCGAACAGCCACAGTCATCGAAGACAGCAGCGGCCAACTCCTTACGGAAAACACTGCTGTACTAAACAGATGGACTGAGTACTGCCGAGACTTGTATAACTACAAGGCTGAGCAAGACACCAGCATCCTCCAAAACAACCAGGCTGGGGCCAGGAAGGCCGAAGACCTGCCAGTGTTAGCTGAAGTGGTGGAAACAGCCGTACGCGGCCTGAAGGGAGGAAAGTCTCCAGGTGTAGACAACGTACCTGCTGAACTGTTGAAACATGGAGGAGAAGTAACAACGAGGGTACTCACTACACTCTGTCAAAAGATCTGGGAGCAAAAGAAATGGCCAGTAGAATGGACACAGTCTCTAGTGATCCCGCTCCCCAAGAAAGGAAACCTGAAACAGTGCCAGAACTACAGAACTATCATTTGATCGCGTCTGGCACGACGGACTCTGGCAAGTCATGAGATCATTCAACATAGAGGAGGGACTGATCCAAATGATAGAAGCGCTTTACAAGAATGCCTGCAGCGCGGTTCTACTTAACAATCAGTCAGGCGAGTTCTTCAGGACGACAATCGGTGTCCGTCAAGGATGCCTGCTCTCTCCTGTCCTTTTCAACATATTCCTGGAGAAGATCATGCAGGAAACCCTCCACGACCACCATACTTCAATCTCTATTGGTGGCAGATCCCTGTGCAATCTTCGATTCGCAGACGACATTGACCTCATGGCAGGCAGCAATAGTCAGCTTCAAAACCTGACAGACAAACTTTCAAGTAGCGCAGGGTCTTATGGCATGGAGATCAGTACGGATAAAAGCAAAGTGATGATCAACACCACAAGCGACAGCAGCAGCAACATTCATATGAACGGCCAGAAGCTAGAAGAGGTCAATAGCTTCAAGTACTTGGGAGCCACCCTGTCCAAAGACGGTAGTTGCATAGCAGAGACCCGTACCAGGATAGGTACAGTAACATCCGCAATGGCCAGGCTGGACAGGATATGGCGAAGTAACTCCATCAGCTTCACCATCAAGTACAGGCTTTACAAGTCCCTCGTAGTGTCTATTCTACTCTACGGCTGTGAGACTTGGACACTGCTTGCAGACTCAGAAAAGAAAATCCAGGCCTTTGAGAACAAGTGCCTGAGAAAGTTGCTCTGCATCTCGTACCGCGAGCACAAGACCAACGAATATGTACGGAGCATCGTCACTTCCCTGGTGGGCCCACATGAACCCCTTCTGGCAACCGTGAAACGGCGCAAGCTTGCTTGGTTTGGCCACGTGACCCGATACAACACCTTGTCCAAGACTATCCTCCAAGGCACTCTCGAAGGAAGTCGTCGGCGAGGTCGTCAGAGAAAGAGTTGGGTCGCAAACATAAAAGAATGGACCGAACTCGAGATGCCAGACCTGCTTGCCACCGCCCAAAATAGAACTCAGTGGAGAGCACTGTCTGTTGCTGCTGCCTTTCAGTCCCCCCAACGCCCAGTTAGGGCAAGGGACTGATGATGATGATGATGATGATGAAAACATAACAGTTTTGGACGGGCAGGATTTTATAAAAGATGTGTTCGTGTCTTGACTAGCAAGACTCCACGTGCTTTCAAGCGCAGTGTTCATGGCCCGCCCTCCCTTATAACGGGAATCGCCATTTTGGGGGAGTCAGTCTGGGGACTTTGCCAGATTTGTCATTTGCTATGCTATGCTATAATTAAAAAGGGAAAGGACTTCCATCTCTCGCTGATTTCGTCCGGTGGGGGGGGGGGATAAGGAGGGGGGGCGGTGAGTGGGGACGGTTGGGGGGGGGGGGGGAGACAGTTTCTGCTTGTCGCCGTTGCTCGCGCTTCTCTCACCCCATCCATCCACTATGTCGGACCGCGCCACAGAGTGCAGCGCCTCGGGAAGGGTCAAGGCCTCCCCTACCGGTCTGTTCTGTTCCTACTCCATGCGAGTCCCAGTCCAAGGCCTCCACTACCGCTCTGTTCTGTTCCTACGCCATGCGAGTCCCAGTCCAAGGCCTCCACTACCGCTCTGTTCTATTCTTACTCCATGCGAGTCTCTGTCCAAGGACCTCCCCTACCGCTCTGTTCTATTCCTACTCCATGCGAGTCCCAGTCCAAGGCCTCTACTTCCGCTCTATTCTGTTCCTACCCCATTCGAGTCCCAGTCCAAGGCATCCACTACCTCTCTGTTCCTACCCAATGCGAGTCCTAGTCCAAGGCCTCCCCTACCGCTCTGTTTTGTTCCTACCCCATGCGAGTCCCAGTCCATGGCCTCCACTACCGCTCTGTTCCTACCCCATTCGCATCCCAGTCCAAGGCCTTAGCTTCATTTTGGTTTTGGTATTTTACGTGTTAGGTTTTTTTCCTCCCCTTAACACAACCTTTTCCCGTCCTCTTAATGGTGTGTCGGTAGTCTAGATGTATTTGACTTGGGGGTGTTTATTTAGTATATTCAAAGTTTCCGTGAGGGTGCTATGCCAGGATTCGGGGGGAGGGTTGATCAGACTGTGTAGCGTTATGGGGGATTGGAGGGTGTTCCTCACTTGCGATCTCGTTTCGTCAGTTGTTGTGCAGTCCAGGAGGATGTGTTCGGATTTGCCATTTTTCTGGTGGCTTTCCTTTATAACGGGCGCCGCCGTTTTTCTGAGGTTTCCCTGTACAAAGGCCGCCTAGGTCAATTTGTTTTAAACTTTACTTTGTAATGAGCACTTCGGACCTTGCCATTTGTTTAGAGGATTCCTTTCAGCAAAAGCCTTGGCGACTTTGCCACTTTCTGGATAGATAGATACACAGCTAGTAGCACTACGCTACTGTAGTAACGCCTGAATACTGTGTGACCAGCAGACAATAGATTGTTCTCAAACGGCCTCAAGCCACGCATTTGTTTTAATCTTGTCGCTTTTCCATTACTAGTACTGCAATATAATCGGTGACAAATCTGACTTTCCTTTCTCGTGTTTCATTGCAGTTAGTACTCAGTGCGAGTGACTGTGCTTATGTGTCAGTGTGAAGGCATCCTGACACGACGGAAACATCCACAGACACATCCACCGGTCACACAAGCACATCACACTGTCAGCGACACTTCAGAATTTGGTGTCAGAAGCTGGGTGAAGCGACACTACACTACATTTTGGAGTTTGGACAGGTGTTTATTTAGAGAGGGCAGTCAAAGCCTGTACTTGCTTTTTGTGAAGAAATCGTGAAATGGCAATTACTGGGCGCTGCCTGTGGACGTTGTGCGTGCTGCTATTTGTTGTGACTACAACTGAGGAACATGAACTTGGCGGACAGTTTCGGTCAAAACCAATAAGATACCACGAGAAACGCTGACCGCCATGAGCACGCACGTGTTGGAGAAAGAGAGCGGTCAGACAGATGATAGTAATGGGAACGGTGTCATGCACAATGCACGTGACATGAGCACACACGTGTTGGAGAAAGAGAGCGGTCAGACAGATGATAGTAATGGGAACGGTGCCATGCACAATGAACGTGACTAGAGTAATGGGAACGGTACCATGCACAATGCACGTGACTAGAGTAATGGGAACGGTGCCATGCACAATGCACGTGACTAGAGTAATGGGAACGGTGTCATGCACAATGCACGTGACTAGAGTAATGGGAACGGTGCCATGCACAATGCACGTGACTAGAGTAATGGGAACGGTGTCATGCACAATGCACGTGACAAGAGTAATGGGAACGGTGCCATGCACAATGCACGTGACAAGAGTAATGGGAACGGTGCCATGCACAATACACGTGACTAGAGTAATGGGAACGGTGTCATGCACAATGCACGTGACTAGAGTAATGGGAACGGTGCCATGCACAATGCACGTGACTAGAGTAATGGGAACGGCGTCATGCACAATGCACGTGACAAGAGTAATGGGAACGGCGTCATGCACAATGCACGTGACAAGAGTAATGGGAACGGTGTCATGCACAATGCACGTGACTAGAGTAATGGGAACGGTGCCATGCACAATGCACGTGACTAGAGTAATGGGAACGGTGCCATGCACAATGCACGTGACTAGAGTAATGGGAACGGTGTCATGCACAATGCGCGTGACAAGAGGAGGCTCTGAACGCTGAAGACAAAGTTACATTTGAAAGAGTAATTGCACCGGAAACACTTTCAGAAACCCGGCATGTCCACTCCATGCCATCAAGGGGCGTTAATTCGTGTAAGCCTCTTGCGGATGGAGCGAACTGGCTGAACCGCTGTGAACACGTGACTTGCGTGCATTTGTTACATTCTTCTGATTTAAGGATGACGTCTGTTGCAGTGAACAATACATGCCCCGCGGGACGGTTCCGATGCAGCAGTGGACGATGTTTGTATCTGTGGGATCGCTGTGATGGCCATAAAGACTGCTCGGACGGCTCGGATGAACTGGACTGTGGTAAGTACAGATACATGTTGAGACAGACGAACGGACGGACCGACAACCTGGCTGGCTTGCTGGCTGATTGGTTGACTGACTGACAGACGGACAAAATACAGAACAAGAGGAAGACAAGCGTGTAAAATGTCAGAAAATAACCACAAATAATTCACAGTTAGGAGGACGCGCGCCGCAATGATCGGGTGGATCCTGAGTTGATACTGCCTGGACGTCCTTACCACAAAAGGACGCAACTAAATGTCTTTTCTTACTATAAGGGGCTGAACCTACTATCTTTGACCTGATTCCGATTTAGGAATACTCCTTGTGGCCCCTGTCTGCCAAAAGTCATTGATATTCATGAGCACCTCCAGCTCATAGATGTTTATAGAATATTTGTCTTTCAGATAGGATGGATGGATAATCTGCGGTCCTTCATAATGATGGTGGACGGGGGAGGTGGTGGGGGGAGGGGGAAGGGGATTGACAGGTCTGTGAGAGATTATACCTCGTGTTCGATATGCTTGGCTGCCCGCATAAACAAAATGCATGCGAAAAAATTGATTTACCACTGTCCGACAACTCACGACACGCACGATATCTCAAAAACCATTGGAGCTATTCAGTGCAAACTGTAGACAATAGAATGTCACCACATCACACATTGCCATCAATCATCATTGCGCCTCAACCTCAAGGTCAAGGTCACAGCTGTCATAGTTCACAAACCGCTGTACTGATTTGCTCTGAAATTTTAGGAAATGATGCCGTACCCTAATATTAGGTGTTATTAACAGAATGAATTCACTACCTATCAGGTGAAGTTCGCAGAGGCCATATTTGTGTGTGCCTTTGTGCCAGCAATACCTCATAAACCACGAGCCCGATTTCATTAACACTTTATTTGATGATATTTTGCCTTAACCCCTCCACAGCGGGGAAACTCAACAGGATCCATCTGCAAGAGACATAGATCCTCATGAGCCCCCGCGGTTACAGTGGCACGTGTGGGTAATGGTTCTTGCTTACATAACTTTTGATTCATATATTTATGTGACGGCTGGGGTTGTTTGGGACAAAATTCTGAGAGATTTCAGAGCAATACACAGTGGAATGAAGAGGTTAAGGAAGATATGTCAAACACCACATTCATGTGGCTACATCAGTTCACCACATTCATGTCGCTACATCAGTTCACCACATTCATGTCGCTACATCAGTTCACCACATTCATGTCGCTACATCAGTTCACCACATTCATGTCGCTACATCAGTTCACCACATTCATGTCGCTACATCAGTTCACCACATTCATGTCGCTACATCAGTTCACCACATTCATGTCGCTACATCAGTTCACCACATTCATGTCGCTACATCAGTTCACCACATTCACATCAGTTCACCACATTCATGTCACTACATCAGTTCACCACATTCATGTCGCTACATCAGTTCACCACATTCATGTCGCTACATCAGTTCACCACATTCATGTCGCTACATCAGTTCACCACATTCATGTCGCTACATCAGTTCACCACATTCATGTCGCTACATCAGTTCACCACATTCATGTCGCTACATCAGTTCACCACATTCATGTCGCTGCGTCAGTTCACCACATTCATGTCGCTACATCAGTTCACCACATTCATGTCGCTACGTCAGTTCACCACATTCATGTCGCTACATCAGTTCACCACATTCATGTCGCTACATCAGTTCACCACATTCATGTCGCTACATCAGTTCACCACATTCATGTCGCTACATCAGTTCACCACATTCATGTCGCTACATCAGTTCACCACATTCATGTCGCTACATCAGTTCACCACATTCATGTCGCTACATCAGTTCACCACATTCATGTCGCTACATCAGTTCACCACATTCATGTCGCTACATTAGTTCACCACATTCATGTCGCTACATCAGTTCACCACATTCATGTCGCTACATCAGTTCACCACATTCATGTCGCTACATCAGTTCACCACATTCATGTCGCTACATCAGTTCACCACATTCATGTCGCTACATCAGTTCACCACATTCATGTCGCTACATTAGTTCAAGACGAAGCGCATAGTTGTTGGGGATTCTTTCAGACAGACAACACGCCGCGTTACTGTCCGCGGGGAGGGGGTGGGGCTAAAAAGCGGCTCCAAGAGCAAACCTTGTTGGCTTAGGTGTGACAGCAAATGTATGTTTGTACAAATGAAGTCACCGATCATCCATGTATCTGGTCTTCATCCGTCGTGTGTGTACGCGTGCGTGCATGCATTCATGTGCGTTTTCTCAGGGACTATAACATCCATAGACTTTAAAGTCGACACAACTGTAGTTTACTAGAACACCTTCACAGACACATTTCACCTCTTTTTAATATGTGAATGTATTTGTAACTAAAAGTCTTTTTTTTTTTTTTGTACACACATTAAAGAGACACTTCCCCCCTCCCCTCTCTCCACCGCTACAAAAATTCTTTAGGCGCAAAAGTTTTACAATACCTTAATATGCTTTGTATATCATGAACACTATTCCAAATGATCTCTTGAAGGTAAAGGACAGTTTATAAAAGAAAATGTGTGGGAAATTCCCTGTACCTTTCAGATAGAGCATAGGATTCATGGGAACTCTTCCTGCCGGCGCTGTCA
The DNA here is from genome assembly GCA_036245525.1 of Semisulcospira habei. Lineage (NCBI taxonomy): Eukaryota > Metazoa > Mollusca > Gastropoda > Semisulcospiridae > Semisulcospira > Semisulcospira habei. The sequence goes on along the minus strand of BTPG01000005.1, from coordinate 215,599,403 downwards.
CAGTTTCTGGGAATGTCAAGAGGGTGAGCCACTACAAATGCACTATTTGAAAATCAAGCTCGGGATGCGTTGTGCTGGCGTTCGTGCGGGTTGGGGAGGGGTGGGGGAGGGGTGGGGGTGGGTAGTGAGGTGGGTGCCGAGATTCGTGTCCGGCGACTTTAAACTGCTATAGTTAAGATTTGGGTCGGTATTTTCACCCACATTTAATATTAACGGAAGTACGGGCCAATGCCTGGCTGCAGGAAATTAAAAATTGCCCAAAGGTATCGTTATAGTTTTTCAAATTTAAACTCTTCTTTGACCTAGGGGTACCAAGTGCGTGTCCCACCTTCCTTCCTGTTACTTTTAATATGGAGTTTTAGTTATTTGTAGTGATACAAACATTGTCAAACAATTCACATAACATCTCTGTGTAATCAATAAGGAATTTAATACTTATAGTGATACGAACATTATCAAACAATTCACATAACATCTTTGTGTAATCAATAAGGAGTTTTAGTTATTTGTAGTGATACAAACATTGTCAAACAATTCACATAACATCTTTGTGTAATCAATAAGGAGTTTTAGTTATTTGTAGTGATACGAACATTATCAAACAATTCACATAACATCTTTGTGTAATCAAAAAGGACTTTTAGTTATTTGTAGTGATACAAACATTGTCAAACAATTCACATAACATCTGTGTGTAATCAATAAGGAGTTTTAGTTATTTGTAGTGATACGAACATTGTCAAACAATTCACATAACATCTTTGTGTAATCAAAAAGGACTTTTAGTTATTTGTAGTGATACGAACATTATAAAATAATTCACATAACATCGTTGTTTAATCAATAAGGAATGTCACTTATTTGTAGTGATATAAAAATTATTAAATAATTCACATAACATCTCTGTGTCATTGCATTTTGATATCTCGAAATCAGAATTTTTTAAGCTCCATTTTATATGATTAATTTAGCTAAATGTGTCTGTCCCACGTATTTTAGTCCTTGCCGTTATCAGCAGCTAAACGTTAGCAACACTGTCCGAAATTTTAGCTGAAAGACAACGCAATTCTCTTAGGATACACGCATGTTTGACTTCACACTATCGAGGCATCAGCTGCGTGGTTTGTTGAATGTGCACAGAATTAGGTTCATTCAAATCCTGTGAGTTGACGTAAGTTTGTTTCATGTTTACTACCTGTTGCCTGCTTGTATTATATGTTAATATCAACATTTATTTTTCCTTGTACTGTTGCTGAGTTAGGCAGTTCGTCACCAACGGCATTCATTCTCTAATAACAGTTCTAACTCAGACTCAGAAAAACCTAATCATTTTGATTCGATGGAATGTGAGCTCGCGCTCTTCTCGGTTTCTGTCCAGTTTTTCCAGCAGAACGGCCGTTTGTTTATAATTGCTGTCATCGCGTCTAATACAATGGCGGAAGGCAGTCACTGAATCAGCTCGCGCAGCTTCTTGTATGTAAGAACCAGCATAATGATAGAGGCAGGCAAGAGTCAGGATTCTCATTCGCTTTCGTATCTGCGGGCGTCATGAGGATCTATGTTTATTCCAGACAGGAGGTGTTTATCATTGAGTGTATCTAATTCAGTGTGATAGTGGTCCTTTCTACAGATGAGAAAAGGCATAGATCAAATGTCCGCCACGCAAGTTACAGGACCGTGACCCATGAGAATCTGTGCCTAAGTTTTGCTTTTTCAGTTCACACAATTTTAATTTCCAGGCTGAGTGTTTTGCCGTTTCTTTTCTTTTTTAGTAAGCGTACATCAATGGCCATATAAATGAACACACTTTTCCCCCCTCGTTTGTTCTGGTACAGAGAGAGTCGGGTTCACTACGGAATATACTTGTATCTGCTGAGGCACATATACGGGCAGAAATTTAAAAGCCAGGTTACAAATAAAAAATTAAATATATACTAAAATGGTCTTGGATAGGGCTATTATTTGGTTGAGGGCTGGAGACAGTACAAGGCTTTAGCCTGCCTTGAAGGCCGCTTTCATCGGAACTGCCGTCAGATGGTATGGCAGAAGGGTCTCTGTTCCATCTGATGTGCACAGAGACAAATGAACCTATCAAGAAACATTCATTCCACCGTTACCGCATACTTTCACGAGGATAATATATTCTTGTTTTTACATCAGACGGATGGCATTCACTGCCTAGCAATGTTCGCCCATAACCAAAGACAAAACTCCCCAAGAGGCATAGATCTTCACGAGTTCCGCGCAGAGAGCGGGGGCTTGTGAGAAGCTAAATGTACTGTATGTATCTTGGTGGCTAGTGTTGCCTCTATGCTGCTATGTTTACGCAGCCGGGATAAAATCGCGACCACCGAGCCCAAAACAAAACACCCATGGCTGTCAACACGTGTGATTCGACGACCGTCCCGGCACTGTGGCGTAGAATAGCCGTAGAATAGCGCTATGCTCATGCTCCCTTTATGTTCACGGCAGTGCAAACTCGAGTTTGGAGACTAACTGATAATGCGATTTCCATTTTTAAACTCCAGTCACTCTCATGCCCCCCCCCCTCCCTCCCCTTTCCCCGACCTCAATCTCTCCTTACCTTCAGTGCGCCCCTGTTCTGACATCATCGCCCCTCTTGGCCAATTAATGACTGGCCAGAGTTCCGGACCAGAACTTGGGTGAGGTTTTGTCAGAACAGCGCGCACGGCCACACGATCTATCACACCTCAGTCTCACGCTCAACTCCACACTACTTCCTCACGCTTATACGCTGAACACGCGGCGGCAACACTTTTCTGTCAGTTGGGCAAAAATAACGGAGGCGTTTTATTCCCGTGACTCTCACTTGTCAAACATGTAAGACAACATCTAACCCAACCAGTAGGTTTACTGGTTGTTTCCTGCCCAAACCTAATGGGAAAACGCCAGTTTTTTCACCCAATTGAGACGGAAAAGTTGAGTGTTCAAGGTGTCGGTATTTTCTGAATAAGTACACTTCTGTAGAAATCTTGAATATTTTGAGGTATTTGGTCCAAGTATGATAGGTATGCAGTGCTTTTCCAGTCCCCCAAACACTTCACCACCTCGCCAGGCACTCCACAAGACAGGGCCCAGGTAGCCCCGCCACGCCGCAAGCTGTGAATTGTATAAACCCCTTCAGCAGCAGAGGTCAGTTCTCGCAACCGTTTGTTGAACTCTGATCCCCGAATGGGGAAGGCCGGTGCCTTAGGCGGCGCTGGGCCTAGCGCTCTAAACATACTGATCACTGCCGTCACGGGGCACAGAGGGTGACGCAACATGACCGGTAACGCGATCACTAGAGTTTTTTCGCGTTTCTGAATTGTCTTACTCCACCTAACCAGTATCTTGACACTACTGTTGTCATTCACAACAAAGCAGTCTTTAGTGAGTTGTTTCCCAGGATCGAAACCTGCACCCTCTTGGAAAAGATTGGATCGCCGAAGCAGTCCGAAGAACATAACCACAATCGCTGCCCAGAAGACACAGTCCTTAGAGCTGCACAAATCAAGTTTTTGTTTAATCTGAAGAAGTTGCGGGCTCATCGGCGTCTTGCGGTTAGGAGGGCAGCCTTTTGTTCGCTCAATTCCCCGCAATGTGCTTTTCACCATCCACGAATCCTGGTATGGGTGCGGTTCCCCGCATTCTAAATGCAAAAGGCGAACAATGTTGAGGTATTGTGCCACGGAGCTGGGCTGACTGAAGTGTCCTGGCCAAAAAGGCCGCGTACTGCGCCACTGTTCTCTCACACACCGGTACCGGCTGGATGTTCATTTGGTCACAAAATCTGAGATAAGAGCGCAAGTGAGTCTGATAAGTTTTCTTGGTGTTGTCGGCAAAAACACTGGCACGATATCCCGCCACCTCCTGTAGTAGCTGGTGTCTGAGCCTAGACCCGGCACCTAGGCAGCACAAAAGCAAGAGCTGACTGTGACATGTGATTCAGAAGGTAGGTGTCAGGCGGTCGGCCCCGGTGCCAATTCGTTAGCAATTGTACTAGCATGGGCAGCCGGCCTTCGTGTAGGCGGGAAATAGTATCGGCAAACACATTCACACTGCCAGCCACGTGCATCGCTGACACGCTGCAATTCTTTCTCACACACTCCCATGCCATCTTCCTCAACAGACTATTGACATAGCGGTCTTTTGAGCGTCCTTTGTTAATGATAGCCTTTGTCACCGTGCTGTCTGTATGAATGACCACCTGTTTCCCTCGCCATGAGGGGCCCACCGGTTGACTGCCTGCACCACCGCGCACACCTCTTTATAATTAATATGCAAGTCCTTGGCTGCCGGCATGTCTGAAGAGAACAGTGTATAATTCCAATCTCCTTTCCAGAATGCGCCTGCCGCCAGGTTGCAAGCATCAACATGGACATGTTCCTTGTTTTGTGAGTCATAATACACAGTGCCATTAAAAACATCATGTAAGATAGCCACCACTGTAAGTCTGCATGAAACTCCCGTGAGAGTCTCTCTTTATGCCTTTGCTGCTGAAGGGGTTTAATCGTATCAAGAATCCGCCTGAGAAAAATTTTTCCTCCCGTGACGGCTTGACACGCCCAGTTAAGGGACCGTGCTAGTGACTGCAAGCTTTGCTTTGTCGCGCGTGTTTTGCCTTGAAACTGCTGCAAGCGTTTGTGAAGTTGCTGTAACTTGTCGTCGCCCAATGACAAGGTGCTTGTGCTGGTGTAGATTTGGATCCCGAGAAAAGTAATGGTTTGTGTAGGCCCCACCACCTTAGGCCAGCTAATATTGAACCCTAATCTACGTAAAAGGGCAATGAGCGTCATCATCATTTGAGTGCATTCCTCTTTGGACTTAGCTGCTATGAAGAAATCGTCAATATACGCTACTATCCCTGTCATGCCGCGCCGTAACATACATCTGAGAACTGCCTGCGAGAGTCTGTGAAAGTGCGAAGGGCCCACATTACTACCAAAGGGTAGCCTAATATCAAACAGGTATGTGGGCTTCTGCTCGCCCGTAAAAATCCATTTTAGGCCTGTGACTTGGTAATTATCTGGATGGATACACACAGATCGGTATGCCGCCTTAAGGTCAACTTTCGCGCACCAGTAGCCGGACTTGGCTAGTGCGCACGCGTCCGCTAGAGTCTGGAATTTTACTGTCTCAGGTACTGAGTAATCGTTCATTGCATGTCCTACAGGCTTGCTGCCGTCGTGTATCAGGCGTATGCTATTGTCGTCTTTTGGGATCGCAGCCAAAGCGCTATTTACCGTTGGTTTTTGAGATGCTACGATATAATGACCTTTGTTTATCTGATCGATGAGCTCCTTTTCTACCGCTACTCTGTTTTTTAAGGCAGAGGTGTGATTTTTCTGCTCTACAGATCTAACAGTCTGATGTTTGTCCGTGATATAAAACCCATGTTCGATCCCCTCAAGGAGAAAGTTTTTGTCTTTATCAG
>BTPG01000005.1:215568745-215593469 GCA_036245525.1 Semisulcospira habei | reverse complement strand
CGTTCACAAACATCAGGAACACACTGTCAATGCGTGGTGAAACAAGTGATTTAGACTCGTTCACAAACATCATGAACACACTGTCAATGAACCCCTTTACTGCAGACAAAAGTGAATACACCCAAACTACAAGGGACATCAAACCTCGTGAGCCCCCGCTGATGTAAGCCTGTACAATGGGATGTCAACAGGAGTCATCCCGAAATCAGAAGTACAGCCGGTAACAGTACGACTGTTTGTTGGACGCGCACCGCAATGATCGGGTGGATCCAGAGTTGTTACTGCCTGCACGTCCTTACTATAAAGGGACGCAAGCGAATGTCTTTCCTTACTATAAAGGGGTTGAACCTACTGTCTTTGACCTGATTCTGATTTTGAATACTCTTTGTGGCCACTGTCTGCCAAAAGACATTGATTCTCGTGAACACCCCCAGCCCATAGATGTTTAAAGAATCTATGTCTTTCAGATAGGATGGATGGATAAGCTGCGGTCCTTCATAATGATGGCGGACGGGGATGGGGGTGAGAGGGGGTGGGTGGGGGCTGGGTGGATGGTGATTGACATGTCTGTGACGGATGGTGGGTAAACATTCTTGGCCGTCCCCCGCCCCCCCCCCCCCCCCCCCACCACCACCACCCCCTCCCCCCTCCCCCTCGAGGAGAAAAGAAAAAAGGAAAAAAAGCACGCACGCGACAAAACAAGCAATGAATGTGTGGTTTGAACTTCCACGGCCAGAAAACACTCACGACTTGCACGTGGGGCTTTAACAAAACGCGCCATTTTGCTTTGAACTTTGCAAACACAACGAATAAACGATTCATAAATGATAGTGATAAATCTATTCCTGTTGAAAATGAGCCGTGCAGGCTGATGGGACGGAGTGATATCGACTGGACCGTTCCGAGGCGTCCTGTTGGCAATGGACCCACACACACTGGTTGTCTGCCTCGCTGATCAGCGCAGTAATAGAGCGAGACAACCAGTGTGGCCCCATGCAGCCGACGGCCCTATGACCTTCTGCTCTTTGGGCAGCGTGCAGTTGGTGGCCGTTTTCATTATTTTATTTGAGTTCATCTTGCGAGCACGGACAAGGCATACAAGTATTTGGTGTCAGAAGTTGGATGAAGCGACATCACAAGTATTAACATTCTGGAGTTGGGATAGGCGTTTATTTAGAGATGACAGTCAAAACCAGTACTTGCTTTTTGTGAAGAAATCGTAAAATGGCAATTACTGGGCGCTGCCTGTGGACGCTGTGCGTGCTGCTATTTCTTGTGACAACAACTGGGGAACATGAACTTGGCGGGCAGTTTAATGCTGATAACGCATTGTTAAAACCAAAACGATGGCAGAATTTCCAAGATGAAAATAGAATCCGACATGAGTCGGGGGAACGTCTCACAGATACATTGGCCGACATGAGCACACACGTGTTGGAGAAAGAGAAAGAGAGGCAGACAGATGATGGAAATGGGAACCGCAGGCGTTCATCACGAAGGGAAGGTACACACAGCAGGCGTTTATCACGAAGGGAAGGTACACACAGCAGGCGTTTATCACGAAGGGAAGGTACACACAGCAGGCGTTTATCACGAAGGGAAGGTCAGTACACACAGAAAACGTTATCGATGAAATCGAAGTTCCTCTCTCTCTCTCTCTCTCTCTCTCTCTTACACACACACACACACACACACACACACACACACACACACACACACACACACACACACACACACACACACACACACACACACTGTGATGAAGCTCTATGCTCGTGCATAGTGCTCACACATTAGGTTAAATACGGTACGGTTGTTGTTAACGGTTTGTTTTGTGCCGATAGTCCGTGAGACCGAGATCCACGTGAAATCTTTAAGACATGGTTAGCACGGGAGTTTTAGTGAGTTCTGTTATAGTGAGTTCTAGGCAAAAGTTTAGTCTGTCAGAGCAGAAATACGTTAATACGGGCTTTCTTGTCAGAGGGATCAGATGTGTTTGAGATACCTAGCCCGTATTCCAAGACTCTGAAGCCTAGAATTCAGGTATGTTTTTGATATGTATTATTGATGCTTAGTTGAAGATAGTATGCGTTGGTAAGAGTAATTTGGTTGTATAGCGTTGTTGATTGGGTTGGTTCAGTTACGTTGGAATTCAGTGAGTTAGCCGGTGTTTTTGTATACAGTTATTTACCGAGATGGATGACTAAAGGAATGTAAGGTGTGTATGCTTAAGTTGCTATGAAGGTAGTACGTGGATGGTTAAGCATAGTCTTTACCAGTGTATAGAGTAGTGTATAGCAAGAGTGTTAGGCTATAGTCTGTTTCAAGATAGTGACAGAGATATGACTCTCGCACAACAGACGCATACACCGCCACTGACTCAGATGGGCGCATTCATGCGGTAAAACTCAACACACGGGCTCCCTTTCTGTTACGATTGTGGTTGTGTTATCCTGTGAGAGCGTACATGTGTTATTCGTAGGTAACGATATGTTGTTTATTTGAGCTATCACGGTTATGATGTCGTATCTTTTTAGTAAGATTTTCTTTTGTTCGTGAGTAGAGCCGATTTCGTTTTGTTGTTTTTAGTCCGGTACATTGTAGACATGTCGCACTGTCTGGTGGCCTCGTTAGTGTCACGTCGGTTAGGTGACATCGCAACATTTTCGCTACTTTTCCTGTGCGCGTGTAGTGAGCAGCTTTTATTTTGTTTGGTGAATGTTCTCGTACCTTTTTGAGCTATCATAGATAGGGATACCATACTTTTATGTGTCTTTATTATATGCTAGAATTTAGAGCTGGAGTGAGCAGCCGTGTTTTTGTAGCCTGATATATTGTTTCTGGAAAGTTTATGTTAATGAGTTTCGGCTGCGTGTTCCGTTCTGATTGGTTGAGTTCATGATTTCCGTAGAAGATTCTAGATTTTGATAGTGTATATAAGGAGGGCGCTGGGAAAGCCCGTTAGTACATTGTCTTGCTTTGTCAGTTGTAGAGATACGCAGTTTATTGCGAGAGACGCTGTGTATGAGAAACTTTGAGTCGTAGTGAGGACATAGCAGAAGAGACTTTGTATTCAGTAGTTTGTGCATTTGAAAGAGCATTACTGTGAGGATATCGCATCGCTGAATTAAATATTGTTGGAACTGTTACTCCAGTTTTGTCTACATCCTTAAGCCACGGTTGACGGATTGCAGCTGAATGAGGTCCATTTAAAAGAACTCTACGTGCGTGTGTGTCTGGTGTGTTTATCATACTTCTACTACAACTCCACCACGTAACACTTTCTAAAGTAACTTTTATACACTATTAAACAATAAAAGTAGAATGCTCACAAAACTATCAAACTATATACATCACTCCTTCCCCACTATCACGTCTTAATATCACATACACACACACACACACACACACACACACACACACACACACACACACACACACACACACACACACACACACACACACACACACACACACACACAATATCCTTGCCAGGCTAGGTATCAGTTCTCAGAGTCTCCAACCTGTTTGATGTTATTGCCTGGTTACGTTGGTCCTTCTCACGTCTAGGCGTGCAAGTCCGTTGTACGCTCTTTCCTGTCGTCCTGTGTCTTTAACACGGACGTCCTTGTACTCGTACTGTAGCGCAGTTCTCGCTGTGATCCGGGTATCTTGGTCCCGATCAGACTCACTGAGTGAAGAGCTGGAGGGATGACCTCACGTTAGGTCCCACCTGTGACTGACGTCTCGGCGTCCGTCGTTCCACTCTTTACAAGCACTCTAAACACAACAACAAGGATCCAAAACGTAACGCTTGCTAAACACACAACATATTGGATGACATGAGAAACATTACGTAACATGGCCGATACAAACAACTCACACGTTCATTCACAGACACACGTGCTTCATAACCTGTCTATTTCCGTAACACCCCCAAATCTCTGTCACTATCTTGAAACAGACTATAGCCTAACACTCTTGCTATACACTACTCTATACACTGGTAAAGACTATGCTTAACCATCCACGTACTACCTTCATAGCGACTTAAGCATACACACCTTACATTCCTTTAGTCATCCATCTCGGTAAATAACTGTATACAAAAACACCGGCTAACTCACTGAATTCCAACGTAACTGAACCAACCCAATCAACAACGCTATACAACCAAATTACTCTTACCAACGCATACTATCTTCAACTAAGCATCAATAATACATATCAAAAACATACCTGAATTCTAGGCTTCAGAGTCTTGGAATACGGGCTAGGTATCTCAAACACATCTGATCCCTCTGACAAGAAAGCCCGTATTAACGTATTTCTGCTCTGACAGACTAAACTTTTGCCTAGAACTCACTATAACAGAACTCACTAAAACTCCCGTGCTAACCATGTCTTAAAGATTTCACGTGGCTCTCGGCCTCACGGACTATCGGCACAAAACAAACCGTTAACAACAACCGTACCGTATTTAACCTAATGTGTGAGCACTATGCACGAGCATAGAGCTTCATCACACACACACACACACACACACACACACACACACACACACACACACACACACACACACACACACACACACACACACACACACACACACACACACACACAGAGTTGTAATATCATGCATGTAGGTAAAGTCAACCTCACTTCATACAGATTATAGCAAGACTGAAACTGTACTGTGAAATTCATGTATTTGTCACAATTTTTCTCAAGTCTATAATTCAAAGTGAAGCTCATGTCATGTAAAATATAAAATTACGTCATGACAACTGACGTTTTTCAAACCAATGACACGTGACCCTGTTAGATACATTACGTCCACACTTTGATACACTGTCTCACACAATGCATCCGCACTTTGACACACTGTCTCTCATATAATGCATATATTCCATAACATCATCTTTCTACTATTACAGATGTCCAGAAGAATCCCGCAAATTACACACCTCAAACAATCAGAAAAGAAAACATAACCAAAATCTTTAATATTCAATTAAAAAAAAAAAAAAGAACACTCTAAATCTATAGACAATCTTCCACTAAAATCTAGGTGCATTATGTAAATGTTACGAAATGTAGCCAACATGTGTACTACAAAACTTTGACGTCATGTTTGAGGTCACTAGAACAATAACGCCTTTCCAGGACCTGGCAGCTTAATCTAGGTCGGACTTTGCAACAATTTAGAAAATGTCTGTAACAAGGCGGGTTTTGGCTTGCTAATCATCATCACACGCACATAGCAAAATATCTGTAATAGGGCGGATTTTGTCTTGCTAATCATCATCACCCGCACATAGCAAAATGCCTGTAACAGGGCGGGTTTTGCCTTGCTAATCATAATCACCCGCACATAGCAAAATGCCTGTAACAGGGCGGGTTTTGCCTTGCTAATCATAATCACCCGCACATAGCAAAATGCCTGTAACAGGGCGGGTTTTGGCTTGCTAATCATCATCACTCGCACATAGCAAAATGTCTGTAATAGGGCGGATTTTGTCTTGCTAATCATCATCAACCGCACATAGCAAAATGCCTGTAACAGGGCGGGTTTTGGCTTGCTAATCATAATCACCCGCACATAGCAAAATGCCTGTAACAGGGCGGGTTTTGGATTGCTAATCATAATCACCTGCACATAGCAAAATGCCTGTAACAGGGCGGGTTTTGGCTTGCTAATCATCATCACTCGCACATAGCAAAATGTCTGTAACAGGGCGGGTTTTGGCTTGCTAATCATCATCACCCGCACATAGCAAAATGTCTGTAATAGGGCGGATTTTGTCTTGCTAATCATCATCACCCGCACATAGCAAAATGCCTGTAACAGGGCGGGTTTTGGCTTGCTAATCATCATCACCCGCACATAGCAAAATGTCCGTAATAGGGCGGATTTTGTCTTGCTAATCATCATCACCCGCACATAGCAAAATGTCTGTAACAGGGCGGGTTTTGGCTTGCTAATCATCATCACCCGCACATAGCAAAATGTCTGTAATAGGGCGGATTTTGTCTTGCTAATCATCATCACCCGCACATAGCAAAATGTCTGTAACAGGGCGGGTTTTGGCTTGCTAATCATCATCACCCGCACATAGCAAAATGTCTGTAATAGGGCGGATTTTGTCTTGCTAATCATCATCGCCCGCACATAGCAATTGTTTCCCCTAACCTTGGATTATCCTGCTCCCAGCGCCAGTTGTAGCCGTGCGGCTGAGAGGTGTGCAAAATGTAGGGGAATTAAAAAGAGTCAAGATGGTAGTCATGGTACTTTGTGTTTATTACTACCACAATATTAAAAAGCAGTACCTTCAACAAAAAAAAAAAGAAAAAAAAAAAAAAAAGAAGAAATAACAAGTAATGGTGCCAAAATACAATAAGGCACTTAAACTAAACTACGGACAAGATAATGTATTACATGGCTAATTACAGTATATGATGACATAATATGCGGCTAATTGAAATAGTATCATAAACAACATAACCAAATATCATGCAACACAAAACGAAACACTAATCAAAACATAAACATTGATGACATTAAAACACAGCAATGACAAGACAAACAGGATAGACTAGTAGACAAGTATGGATAAATAAATGGCACAGGACGTATGCGCGTGTGATGAATACTTTTTTAGTCCTAGGCAAAACCAAAAGTAAACTTAAAAACATAATTAATGCAGCGCTAAACCTTCACAGTGAGCTAAACACGACAATAACCTTTGAGGTCGCATTACAGCAGCGATCCCGTAACGTTATTTTGGTAACGATATGGGCGCGCTATTGGAGGTCGCAGAGTACAGGCTATCCCGTACCATATGTCATTATAAGGGTGTGCTACTTTAGGTCGCATAACAAAAGCGTCCTCGTATCATATGCGATGATAGGAGCGCGCTACTGCATCGTGCGTATAACCCTTGAGGTAGCATAACAAAAGCGAGACAATGCGATTCAGATTCAAAATCTCCGAGACGGGAGTGGCAACTTGAAAAGGACATAATCAATGAATAAGTCAATAAATCAATAAATGAACACACGATTTAAGGGGCACGCCCGATCTTTTTTAAAGCTGAGGTGCAATGAGAAAAACCTGCCCAACGCGTGTTTTAAAAAGACTCTACAGGACCCAGCTTGGGCCCTGCCCCTAAGTGGGTCAAATCGGTTCGTAACTCAGTTGACGGAGTTGGCAACTGCGTATCCCGAGCTTGCAAAACTCTCGGAAAACGACAGACACACATTACCACGTGACTATGTCTGTGTGCATTATAAATCATTCTTTTCATCATTATTATGTAGTGTTGATAATCCAACAGTCCAGTTTCCGGGACTGACCAGATCCGGCCAGTCACCTATCCATTAATTAAAGTTCCCACAAAAAGGGAACGATTTTGTGTCTTGTTATTGTAGACCCAATATGACCACAGGCCATCAGATGTGAACTCAAACTAAACACCCTACAATGCTTGTGCATGTTGTATGAGAGAGAGAGGAAATCGATTAGATAGCATATGGTCTGCCCCGCACGTCACTGGATGTCTGTGCACTAAGACTACAGACCTATCAACTTCAATGTTGATGTTCTAGCTAGACTTGCTGCCATACTGGATGTCTGTGCACTAAGACTACAGACCTATCAACTTCAATGTTGATGTTCTAGCTAGGCTTGCTGCCATACTGGATGTCTGTGCACTAAGACTACAGACCTATCAACTTCAATGCTGATGTTCTAGCTAGGCTTGCTGCCATACTGGATGTCTGTGCACTAAGACTACAGACCTATTAACTTCAATGCTGACTGGATGTTCTAACTAGGCTTGCTCCCATACTACTGAGATAATATTCTTGATGTGGTAGTTGCTACACATGTAGCCAGTTTAAGCTTGTGCATTACGTTATTTTGTTTGCAGACAACGGACTGTACTCTTTCTTATTTTGAAGTTTGTGTCTTATTATTATAGTTTTGTGGATTTCTGCATCATCTCAGTGACAATCTAACGCCGGATAGCGGCTGTGCCTGAGTGTGTTGCGCAATGTTTTCTCTGACCAGCACTTTAGTGAAACCTGGACAGTTGTACTTTCACATTGATGCTTCAAAATTAAGCCGCACGCTGTGTGGACCGCGATCGTGTGGACTGTGGGAGGGACTTGTACAGGCTAATCTATAAAAGTACTATACGAACAGCCTCAGCAACCACACGCAATATTCTCTTTCTGCGCATAAAAGGTGTTTACTCTCATTTTGAAAACGTTTTCGCCGACTGAATACTGGTTCTACTTCTTCTGCTACTGCAACATCATAATTTTTGTTCTTCCTAAAATTATAGTTCTTCTTCAGTACTTCTAAGCCTAATCCTTGTTTGCTTTGATTCAATATTATTGTTGCTTTCATTGTTGTTTTTTTTTTTTAGTTTTTTATTATTATTTGTGTTTGTGTACTGATTACTATATTATCAATAGCTGTATTACGTTAAGTGTACTTATTGTTACCCTCATTTTCGCCACCTTCGTTTCTTTCTCGTCTGTCACGATGAATCAAGCAGACGTGAAAGTAAGAAATCTCCGCATTGGGCATTTAAATGTATACCATCTATATGCAAAACTTGCTGATATTTCCGTTTACCTGAATGACTCAAACCCATTTCATATTTTTGGATTTTCTGAGACACGTCTTGGTTCTAATGTATCTGATGAATCAATACAGGTTCCTGGCTTTTCTGTCCTGAGACGTGATCCAACGGCCCATGGAGAAACAGGATTAGCTGCTTATATTCACACGTCTGTTCAAGCTCTTACACGTAGACGACATGACTTAGAAACTGAGCAAGTTGAGTGTATGTGGCTTGAGCTGAAAGCCCCCCAATCACCATCATTTCTTATCGGTTTTCTGTACCGCAACCCTGCTGCAAACTTTGAGTGGTACGATAATTTTCTTAGTATGTTTGATAAAGCCTGTAAACCTAATTCTAATGTCATACTTATGGGAGATTTTAATATAGACATGTTAAGGTCTCATCATGCATGGGACTCTACGATGACGTTGCTGGGTCTTAAACAGTTAGTCACTTCGCCGACACGAATAACACCAACAACATCTACACTCATAGACCATATCTATGTCACAAAGCCCGAGTCTGTTCATAATGTGTCTGTCGGTAACCTTGGCATCAGTGATCACTTTCCCATCAGCTGTACGTGGTCCACTAAGTTCCCAAAAGTAAAGAAAGGATGTCATACATATATCACCTATCGTTCTTTTAAAAAATTTAGTGAGAGCGACTTCTTATCTGACCTTAATAACGCACCTTTTGAGGAAGTGCTTAGTGAAACTGACCCTGACAGCGCTCTGTCTGTCTGGTATAGCATTTTTCTTACTATTTTAAATAAACACGCGCCTGTGCGGCGGAGGCGAGTCAAACACGCTTCACTCCCGCCGTGGCTGACTCAAGACATCATTCAGGCCATGAGGGTGAGAGATGATCTGAGAAAACAGAAGTTTTTTGCTGAATTTAAACGTGAGCGCAATCGTGTCAAATGTTTAGTGCGGCAGGCTAAAAAATCTTTTATTGATCGTTTGATTAAACAAGACAAAGATATGTCCATGCTCTGGCGCGCTATGGCAGTAGTGACTGGAGTCAAGAGTAGGAAATCCGCTGTAATCCCGACTACTCTGACTGCCGATAATTTTAACGATCATTTCCTTTCAATTGCCGAGTCCCTGGTCCCCTCTAAAACAAATTCTCGGCCTTATACCTGTCCTGACACCCTGATTGATTTCTGTAGAACGCGAACTGCGAGATTTCATCCTTTTGCTATTCCACCCCTGGCAGTTCACGAGGTTGGTAAGACAATAAGTTCCATGAAGAATAAAAAATCTTCCGGGCCAGATGAAATAAGCCCCAAAATACTGAAACTATCACTTCCCTATGTTGTAGAAACAATAACTTATGTCTACAATTTATGCATACAGAAAAATGTTTTCCCAAAAGAACTAAAAAAAGCTAAAGTTATTCCCCTACCTAAAACAAAAGATCTGTCCGATGTTAACAATTATCGCCCCATTTCACTTTTGTCTGTCTTAAGTAAACCCCTTGAACGACACATTCATAAGCATCTGTTAGAATACCTGGGAAAACACAAATTAATCCACCCCCTCCAGTCAGGTTTTCGCCCGAAGCATAGTTGTCATACAGCCTTATCGCGACTTACTGACACGTGGCTAAGTTCAATGAACAAAGGCGAATTCACAGGTGCTGTTTTCATAGACCTTCGGAAAGCTTTCGACATGGTAGATCATGAAATTCTCCTTTCCAAGCTCAGCATATATCTGGATGGTTCATTTTCAAGTAACTGTTTTCATACATCAGACGGCAGTTCTCAGGCATCTATTCATTCCTTTAAAACAACCTCGTTTTTCGCTTCCTATCTTACAGACAGACAGCAGCGCGTGATAGCCAATGGATCTTACTCTTCAAGTGGTTTAGTAACAAAGAGGAGTGCCCCAGGGCTCTGTCCTGGGGCCTCTTCTCTTTTGCATATTTATCAATGACCTGCCACTACATTTTACGAATGACAGAATTGAATGTGACTTGTTTGCCGATGACGCAACAATCCACACCCCCGATAAGTGTCTCGAGTCTTTAAATGATCGTTTGCAACAGGGACTGAGTGAAATTTCCAAATGGTGTGAAAATAATGCAATGATCCTTAATCCCACCAAAACCGAATGTATGACGATAGCAACCCGTCAGAAGCATCAGCTCAAGCCACTTTTGCTTAGCCTGGAAATCCAAGACCACACCATTACACAAGTAACTGAACATCGCCTACTTGGAGTTATTGTTGATAACCAGATGAAATGGCAATCTCACATCAATGGTGTCTGTAAAACTGTGTCTAGAAATGTGTTTATGCTGTCTAAGCTAAAATATTTTATTGATGTCGACACTTGCAAACTATTTTACAATGCCCATGTCAAATCCCACATCGATTATGCCTCCACGACATGGGACGGCAGTGGTGACATACACATGAAGAGGCTTAACTCCTTGCATCGCAGGGCAGTGAAGCAGATCCTGCCTGATCCAGCTCTTTCTACTGACCAAAAATTTGAAAAACTAAAAATGCTTCCTCTTGACAAGCACCATCTCTTTAACAAAGGGGTAGTCATGTATAAAATCTGGAATGAAATCCACCCAGAATACTTATGTAATCTCTTCACCAAGGTAGCTTCAGGCTATTCAACATCAAGGCGAAACTTCGTCACACCACGCCCGAGGATAGATTTATTTAAAACTACCCTTGCTTTCTCGGGCGCCTCGTTTTGGAATAAACTGCCAGCGCACATAACACACACTGGTTCACTCCCCTCTTTCAAGGAAAGCCTCTTCAAGTACCTGCTATCTAACAGCTCATTCACTGTTTTGGGTATCTCCATCGCCTAAAGCCTTGATATTAACCTCCGCGCGCACGTGCGTGTATATGGGTGTGTGTGCGCGCGCGCGTGCGTGCGTGCGTGTGTGTGTGTGTGTGTGTGTGTGTGTGTGTGTGTGTGTGTGTGTGTGTGTGTGTGTGTGTGAGCATGCGGCGCGAGCGTGCGCGCGTGTTTGATTTCAGTGAAAAAAGGAATTTTAAAGACTATCTTTTTTTTTTTTTTTTTTTTTTTTTTCCTTCGTTCACATTGTTAGTAATCATAATTGGTGCCCTCCATTTTGCCTTATCCATCTATTTTTGAACGACTTGTTATATTATGTGCACTTTCATGTTAGTAGCTTTGTACTTTTGTATCTTAGTAGCTTTGTACCTTTAGCAGATTTGTACCTTTGTAGTTTAGAAACGGCAAGCGTGAAAAATGGCACATGTGCTAACTGCTTCTTCCGTTCAGAAATAAAGTTTATTTCATTTCATTTCATTTCATTTCATTTCATTTCACTGGATGTCTGTGCACTAAGACTAGAGACATATCAACTTCAATGTTGATGTTCTAGCTAGGCTTGCTGCCATACTGGATGTCTGTGCACTAAGACTAGAGACGTATCAACTTCAATGCTGATGTTGTAGCTAGGCTTGCTGCCATACTGGATGTCTGTGCACTAAAACTACAGACCTATCAACTTAAATGCTGATGTTCTAGCTAGGCTTGCTGCCATACTGGATGTCTGTGCACTAAGACTACAGACCTATCAACTTCAATGCTGATGTTGTAGCTAGGCTTGCTGCCATACTGGATGTCTGTGCACTAAGACTACAGACCTATCAACTTCAATGCTGATGTTCTAGCTAGGCTTGCTGCCACACTGGATGTCTGTGCACTAAGACTACAGACCTATCCACTTCAATGCTGATGTTCTAGCTAGGCTTGCTGCCATACTGGATGTCTGTGCACTAAGACTACAGACCTATTAACTTCAATGCTGACTGGATGTTCTAACTAGGCTTGCTCCCATACTGGATGTCTGTGCACTAAGACTAGAGACATATCAACTTCAATGTTGATGTTCTAGCTAGGCTTGCTGCCATACTGGATGTCTGTGCACTAAGACTAGAGACCTATCAACTTCAATGCTGATGTTGTAGTTAGGCTTGCTGCCGTACTGTCTGTGCACTAAGACTAGAGACCTATCAACTTCAATGCTGATGTTGTAGCTAGGCTTGCTGCCATACTGGATGTCTGTGCACTAAGACTACAGACCTATCAACTTAAATGCTGATGTTCTAGCTAGGCTTGCTGCCATACTGGATGTCTGTGCACTAAGACTACAGACCTATCAACTTCAATGCTGATGTTCTAGCTAGGCTTGCTGCCATACTGGATGTCTGTACACTAAGACTACAGACCTATCAACTTCAATGCTGATGTTTTAGCTAGGCTTGCTGCCATACTGGATGTCTGTGCACTAAGACTACAGACCTATCAACTTCAATGCTGATGTTCTAGGTAGGCTTGCTGTCATACTGGATGTCTGTGCACTAAGACTACAGACCTATCAACTTCAATGCTGATGTTCTAGCTAGGCTTGCTGCCATACTGCGGCCAGGCTGGAGGAACAGTGCTCCACAGAAAGTGAGATCAAAGATCCTTGGTGAGATCTCGGAGTATGAAGACACTTCTGCAGGTGATCAACACAGTCGCGTGGATAACTTATTGTCGGAACGAGAAATGCTGAGAACGTGTTGTGCAATGGGAAGTAAATGCGAAAACATAATCTGAGTGGGTGGGCCCACATGAACCCCTTCTGGCAACCGTGAAACGGCGCAAGCTTGCTTGGTTTGGCCACGTGACCCGACACAACACCTTGTCCAAGACTATCCTCCAAGGCACTCTCGAAGGAAGTCGTCGGCGAGGTCGTCAGAGAAAGAGTTGGGTCGCAAACATAAAAGAATGGACCGAACTCGAGATGCCAGACTTGCTTGCCACCGCCCAAAATAGAACTCAGTGGAGAGCACTGTCTGTTGCTGCTGCCTTTCAGTCCCCCCAACGCCCAGTTCGGGCAAGGGACTGATGATGATGATGATGAATCTGAGTAACTTGCTTTTGGGACGGGCTGCTGCGGGGTTTGGAGTGGTCACGGGGCAGCAGAGCAGACACACCGGCATTTAGCAGCCAGCAGAGAACGGATTTTCAGTATCTAGAAGTAGACACAATAAAATAAGCAAACAAACATAAAAAGCATTCAATAAATCAAACAAATAGACAAACAAGTATAGAGATAACGAAATACAAAATAAAATAATATTAATAAGGCAAAATATAAACAAATAAATATGAGATAAATAAATAACTAAATAAGTGCAACATTTTTGGTCTTCAGCCTATGGTGGATGGGATAGGCACCTATAAATATACTGATCAACAAAAGAAATGCGAATGTTTTTTTTACCATAGCGCTTTTCATTCTAAATATGCTTTAATCCGGGTTATTTGACGTCATTTATTAGAAAATGTTATGAAGAGTGTGTTATGTCATGTGCAAATAGAATGTTTAGAATTAAAAATTGCACATCGATGACTTATGACGTCATCAGTGACACTACCATCACAGGATATTGAAAGTGAAATGGGGAGCATCTGCAGAGGACACAGCTGTAAGCCAACCAATATGCAGTGTCACTAAGGTCCGTGTGCATGAAAATCTGGCCTGTTTGGTCTTGACCTACTTTTTTCGTTAGTTAAAAGCACCTAAACAATCAACATGACCTACAAACATGAAAATCAAAAAGTTCTTATTTTTACGTTAGCAGCCATAATTACTGATTTACCTGATCAAATGAATATGGGTATGTTCTTTATCTCTGTGTCAGTCACTGGCGCATAAAAAATGGTTTGAAAGTAATTCACATTAAATCAAATAAGATTTATTAAGAAAATAAAGTGCACCGGAAGTTCTGGTTCTCTAATGAATTTTTCGAGTCAAATTTCGTTTGAGGCAGGTAATAACATTATAAGCAATCCACACAACTTGCGTGTTAAAACATATCACAGAAAATCTGCTTCACAGAGTGTGTCCAGTTTTGTATATTTTCACCACTAAAGTGAAACATGGACCAGCAGAGGGCAGCCACATATCTTAGCAGCCAGCAGAGAGCAGCCAATAATCTCAGCAACCACAGTATGATATACCGATGCTGACAAAATACAAAAAAGAGGCAATTCGCCCAGGGACGTAATCCCGAGACACCAAGAAAAGTGGAAATGGAGAAGAGAACAGCCACCTCTTAGCAGCCACTGAAACCGGAAGCGTCAAATAGTAGTATGGCTCCCAGCTTATGTTAAAACCAAAACCGCGCTAACAGCTCGTCACATGCACTCTCAGCGTTCAGATTTAGTGGCGCGGACAAGCTGACAGAAGCACCCCTACGCTGAGACTCTACTTCCATCCCACAAGATCTAAATAATAAAAGAGATAGAATAAGGGAGAATCCCAGGGCAGGTCACTAAGTGCAAGGTCACTAAGTGCAAGGTCACTAAGGGCAAGGTCATGGGTCAAGGTCATGGGTCAAGGTCGTCTAGGTCAAGATCAGAGGTCAGTGACACTGGAACCAAAAATCCCAGGGCAGCCCTCCCCGTTTTATAGATTTATTATAACCAACTAGCCATTGAGACAAACCCACTCCACCAAATCCCACCAATACCTTTATTACCTAGCCATTTTAGTTCCATTCCAGAAATCATTCAAGCTACATTTCCGATCAGCTGCCAACCCGTGATTATTAAAGCAGATACCCGACCCCACCTAAATAATTAATGCTGACATTAACTTCTTTAAACAAAATTATTATATTACATTATAAAATGAATCAAGACGAATTACTCCTTCTAAGCGATATCTGTGCTGTAGAAAACAAAGACTTAGACTTTAAAAAACAAAGGCTTCTCTTTGTAGTTGTTTCTGGAAAATCAAAAGCTTTTCTCGGTAAACAATACATGACAGAAGACATAGAATCCCTCACCGCTGATGAGCTAATCAAACTTCATGCTAAATATGAAAATCACATTAGTTCACTAATGACACATGATTTGAGTTGATCTCTTGTCTGCCTATATACAAAAGCTGTGAGTCACTTCCTACCTGTTGATAGTGACAGCCTTTCACATGATCTAGAAAGCAACCCCATAGTTTCAAGTTCAATCGGAAAATTAGCATGCCTTATGTTTTACAAGTTTGGTAATTACCTTGCACCTGTGGTAACCTTACTTGTTACTAGTAGTCATATTGATTTTTCTAAAATAAATTTTAAATTAGAAGAAAATGGACAAGACCCAGACAACTCCACATCAGAGTCCTGTCTTGACACAGGTTCAAACAGTGACTAAGACTAAAAGCCCAGGTCGAATAGAGGTTGGGAAAAGATTAGCTAAATATAACAGACAAAAGAAATTACAGCTTCAAGCATTAACAGAAAAGACTGACACACCATCAACAGCACCAGCGTCACTACCGTCACACCCCCAACAAAGTGAGAGACAAACAACTGAGTCTAAACCCGAAACAACAAAATATATAGTTGCTGGATTTGTTGTCGGATTTGGTTACGTAGGTTACCAATTATATAAAAAATACAAACCACAGACTCAAACAGTGTCCAAAAAATCAAGCACTCCAAAAATAAAAGAAGCAGTCGCCACATTACCAGTAACACCCAAAGCCGTGGACCCATTTTACATGCAATAAATAAATTTATTATTTTAATTTTTGTAGCATAAGAAAATGAGCGACACAAAGAACATAATTAACCTTGTCTATCACTCTGCTGTAATAAGTGGACTATCAGTAGCATATTCTATGCTGGGGAAAAGTCTTCTCAAAATGAAATCAGCAGACCTGAGTAAATTAGACTTCGAAGACAGTGCTAAGCTAGTAGTTGTTATAACAGCATCGATTGCAACAAAAGATTTTCTAGTCAAGCAAGGAATTATTCCAGAAAATATTTCTACGTAAATAAAAGTATGGCAACAATAGCTGTCATGATTGGTGGTGCAGTTATTAACGCATTGGCTTTCAGTGGATCAAACTATCTCTTTTCAAAAATGGGAAGAGAGGAATCAGCAGAAGAAATGAAGCATCACAATGAGGCATCTGAAAAACTAGCTCAAGCTCAAGAAGATTACGAAAAGCAAAGAATTGAGAAACTTGATTTTATTAATGAAAAACTAAAACTTGAGGGTCACGCACAGCATACATTTTCAAACGTCGATGACGCAATAAAAGAATATTTTCTTGTTACTGGTGAAGACATGACCATTCCGCAACCAAAACTTAGTGACTATTACCAACCACGCCCAGAACAAAAAAATGAAGAAATAATATTTGTTCTAGTAGGAATGACATTAGTATATTTTACAGGAGTTTATATTGCTAGAAGAAATGACAGACGCTAAACTATCAAAAATATATTACTCCCCAATTGGCTACTGGAAAGGAAAAACCGCAATAGAAAAATTACATGCTGCTGTGGGTGGGGATGTCACACTCGAACAAATAAAACAGTGGCTACAAAAACAAGCAATTTGGCAAATATATCTTCCTGCTCGAAGAAAAATAACAAGACCTCATTTTGTAAACACTATACCTAATGACACCCATCAAATGGATCTTCTGTTCTTGCCACATGATACAATAAGAAAGAAACGATACAAGTATGCATTAACTGTTGTCGACATAGCTTCACGGTACAAGGAAGCTGAACCCATAACTGACAAGAATGCTGTAACAGTGGCCACTGCGTTAACAAAGATATATAGTCGTGGTCCTTTAAAATTACCCAGGCTTGTGCAGGTTGATGACGGATCTGAATTTAAAGGCGCTGTTAATCAGTTATTTGCAAAGCATGGAGTGCTAGTGCGGCGAGGCATACCAGGCGTGCATAGATCACAGGCTATTGTAGAAAACTTTAACAAACAATTATCAGAGAGACTTTTCAGCTATCAGTATTCTAAGGAACTCATGCATGACACACGTAACACTGAGTGGGTTAAGAGATTACCATCTGTGATAAAAGCAATGAATAATGAAGGTCACCCTAAACCTGTTGATGCTATTAAATTAAAAACCGTTCCATCAGGGCCAGAAATAAAAACAAAAGCACCAGACACAAGTTTGTTTACAAAACAGGTAAGATATTTGTATCAACCCGGTGAAGCTGAGAATGACGTCAGACGTAGGGCAACTGATCCAATTTGGTCTACATCTGTCCACAATATAAAAAAAAATAGTTCCTTCCGCTAATGCATCGATTTATTATCTGTATGAGCCTGCGCCTCAGAGGGCATTTGTCAGAGAAGAATTACAGATTATTCCCCCAGACACTGTTACGCATTTTTAACCATTTCATAAATTAGTTCATCAACCAGTTCATTAGCTATTTCTTCAGATAACATGAGCCTGTAATGCCCAGGTGCATAAGCCTTTTCCTTAGTGTGAAACACGCGTTTTGTGTCTCCTACTGCTAGAGACTTTTTATGTGTTTGGATCATTTCAATATTGTGTCTATTTGATCTCAGTGTCTTGTTTGGATAATCAGGCATCAGTTCTCCATCTAATACTTGCTTGTAATGTTCATGTCGAATGTCTTTATTTTTTAGCGCTGTTTTCTTGATACCTTTGGCTTTCGACTGACTACCTTTCTGGTGCAGTATGGAAGACATTTTAGATCTCAGTCCAATGTACTCAACTATCGGTACACCATTTAGTTCATCTTTAAATTTCCCAGGCACTTTTTTGTTTTGTGTTCTAAACAGCGGGTGATCCTTAGGGTAGTCAGACGTGTCATACATATGTAACTCTGTTTTCATGTCTTCATAAAAGTCTTCAGTAGGCACGTCTATGATCATAGAGTCAGTGTCAGTGTATAGCAGATGACATTCAGGATACTTTGGTTTGAAGTAATCATAATAAAATTCAAGCATCAATAGTTTTGATAACTCAAGTATTGCCATACCAATGAATACTGGTTTATCCAGTTTGACAATCTTTTTTTTTGAGTGTAACTGCATACAATGATGAATGAAACTCTTTGTACCCTGTGTACTGTGGCTTGCCTGTAAGTTTAATTGCACCCAATTCAGTTGTGACCAGTCTCACATCTTTGCGGTGATGAGGATTTTCCATAGTCTTACCAAAACAGGCATTGTTCATAAGCTTAAAGAAGTCTTTGTCAAATGCAGTGTTGCCGTCTCTGGCACGCAATGTTGTGTTTTTCATTATGTAATCTTTCATGAAAGCACTCTGATCAAATTGAATTCCTCTGTGAACTTTCTTTAGTACTAACCCATGTCTGATGTAAAACTGTAACAAGCGATAGTGAAAAACGTAGTTGAATTTGTCATTCAGATTTGGCACAAGTTTGGTGTCTTCTTTTTTAACCGTCATACTCATTTTCTCAACTGCTAATGGATAATCATTGTGGTATGTCACGTAACGGATGTGACATGTTGTTTTATTTTTTTGCCAAGTCGTTTTTTTTGTTAATAAATGTAGATCGCCGAATTCTGTACATAGCCTTAGTTTAGGGAAGTTAATAAATGTAGTGTGAGCGTAATCGTAAAGCCCGTGCAGCAAGCTTAACAGTGAGCGATTACAGCGGTTGCACGCTTTCGTCAAGTAGCGTTAACCGAACAGTGTTCAGAGTAAAGTTAAACTGCGAGGTAGCAGAGGGATATTACAGTCAGTCAGCGGAGTTAGCCAGCGAAGTGAGAGTCTGGGTCAGGGTGCGGCCTCGTTTGGAGCCCTTGACAAGCTGTGTGAGGGTTGTTTTACCCTCCCTGCAAGACCACGGCCAGTGTTCCTGGGTGTGGGTGTCCCGAGAGACTAGCGACCACGGCTGCTGCTCAGCAGAAGACCCCTCCGGTTCGTCTTCGTCTTGTTTTGTCTCGTCCTGCCGGAGGACTCACCAGTGACAGGTAAATTCATGCCATTTTCCTCAGTTAGCTGCTGTGCTCTCGGGTGTGTGAATGTGTATATAGGTGCGGAAGGGTATGTTCGTCTAGTTTTTTAGTGATGTTTTAATTGAGTCTTTAACCATGTTTTTTAGGTTGGGTTGTAACGTGGTGGGTGTCGGATTTAGTTTATGTCGGCTGTCGCCGAGTGAGTATATTTAAAGGGCCATGTTGTAAAATGAATTAAAGTGGGTATCCTTTCAAATATATATTGGTATTAAGTCCTAGATGTAATGTAATAAGATTGTCACGTTGGGCGGTTGCTGGTGATTATTTCATATCTTTGTATGTACATCTGGATATTTTGATAATGTTGGTTTTAGCAGTGGCAATGTTATTATACAAAAGTGGTTGTGCTAGCTTAATGCTAGTGTAATGGAATAGTGCAGACCTGGTGAATGTTGAATGTACATAGGAAGCTTTCATATCCATGATTGTATATTTAATATGGCCAAGGCAGGTATGAGGGTGAGACGAGACACAACTCACGTGGTTTGTGAGTAGGTGCGTGTCAAATAGGCCAGAATTAACTGTGTTGGCACTTTGACTGACAATGCGCCCTTTTCCAGTGCACTGGCTTCGAAGATTGGCTTCGAAGATTGGCTTCGAAGATTGGCTTCGAAGATTGGCTTCGAAGATTTCGTCGTTCTTCGATCTCATCCACGACCAACGGTGACGCATCATCGGGAGTCGGAACGCCTTCCCTAGCCGGTCCTGTTGGACAAGTACGTTGGGCTCTCTCTCTCTTGGCTTGACTTCGCGAACGAAGATTTTATAGGAGTTGCCCACGACGTCTGCAGGCTTGTTCGTGGCTGCGGAGGCCAATCCGAGACAGGCAGGTTCGACCGCAGTGGCTGCAGGGGAAGGTATGGCCGGGGTTCTGAGCTGCGGCATCTCTGTTTTTTCTCCTGAGCCGCTTGTCCTTAAGGCTAGCTCTGTGAGAGTCCTCAAAGGAGACAGCTGCCTTGTAAATGGTGGAGCGCCAGGTGTCACGGTCCGCAGCAAGCGAAGACCACTGGTGGTGGTCGATTTGGCAGGCACTAAGTGACTTCTTGAGACAGTCTTTGTATCTCTTCTTTGGTGCCCCTCTGTCACGGTGTCCAGTAGCAAGCTCGCTGAACAGGGTGATCTTTGGTAGGCGATGATCCTCCATCCTGGAGACATGCCCCGCCCAGCGGAGCTGTGTCCGCAACAGCAAAGCCTCGATGCTCACAGTTTCAGCCTGTTCAAGGACCTCGACGTTGGTGACATAGTCACTCCAGTGAATGCCCAGGATGGTACGCAGGCAGCGCTGGTGGAAGCGTTCGAGGAGTCGTAGTTGGCTGCGGTAGAGGGCCCAGGACTCGGAACCATACAGCAGGGTGGTGAGGACCACAGCTCTGTACACGCTGATCTTGGTGCCTGTTTTCAGCTGTTGATTGTGCCACACCCGCTTGAAAAGTCGCCCGAAAGCGCTGTTCGCTTTTGCCAGCCTGCTGTCAAGCTCCTTGTCCAGCTTGGCGTCCGACGTGATAATGCAGCCAAGGTAAGTAAACTGGTGCACTGACTTTAGTTCAGACTCGCCAATGGTGATGTGAGGAGGGCGATACACTGTCTTGGGTGCCGGCTGATGGAGGACCTCTGTCTTTTTCAGACTGACCTCGAGTCCAAAGAGCTGGGCAGCATCTGCGAAGCAAGACGTGATGCGCTGCAGGGCTCTCTCTGTGTGTGCAACGAGGGCAGCATCATCAGCAAAAAGCAGCTCACGAATCAGTTGGTCTAGGGTTTTCGTGTGGGCCTGCAGTCGTCTGAGGTTGAACAGGCTGCCATCGAGACGATACCTGATGTACACTGCATCGTCATCATCAAGGTCCACTGTGGCCTGCTTCAACATCATGCTAAAAAAGATGGTGAAGAGGGTCGGTGCCAGCACGCAGCCCTGCTTTACACCGTTGAGAATAGGGAATGGTTCTGAAAGGTCATTGTTGAGTCTGACCTGGCCTTGCTGGTCCTCGTGTAGCTGGACAATCATGTTGAGGAACTTTGGGGGACAGCCAAGTCGCTCCAGGATCTGCCACATGCCTTGCCTGCTCACAGTGTCGAACGCTTTTGTTAGGTCGACAAATGTTACGTACAGCCCTTTGTTCTGCTCGCGGCACTTCTCCTGTAGCTGTCTCAGCACAAAGACCATATCGGTGGTGCTCCTGTTTGCTCTGAAGCCACACTGGCCCTCTGGGAGTTGGTCTTCAGCGATGGCAGGTACCAGCCGATTCAGGAGCAGCCTTGCAAGGATTTTCCCAGCAATGGACAGCAGGGTAATTCCCCGATAGTTGGAACAGTCAGACTTCTCGCCTTTGTTCTTGTACAGGGTGATAACGACTGCATCACGGAGATCTTTTGGTAGTGTTCCTTCCTCCCAGCAGCAGAGAAAGAGGTCATGGAGCTTGTTGTGCAGTGCTGTGCCTCCATATTTCCAGATCTCTGGCGGTATTCCATCAATGCCTGCTGCTTTGCCACTCTTGAGCTGGTGGATGGCTGTGAGGGTCTCTTCAGCGGTGGGCGGTTCGTCCAATTCAACCTTTACTGGGAGGTGTGGGATTTGTATGACGACTGCTTCTTGAACAGTGCGCTCAGCGCTGAAGAGGCTCTGAAAGTATTCCGACCAGCGGTTCAAGATGGAGGTATTAAACTCCTACGACACTACGGTGTACCCACAAAGCTCGTCCGCCTGATCAAGAGCAGCTATGATGGCATGACATGTCGCGTGATCCACGAAGGGCAGTTCACCAGAGAGCTCCAGGTCAGAACTGGTGTCAGGCGGGGGTGTCTGCTGTCTCCGTTCCTCTTCCTACTGGCCATAGACTGGGTCATGAAGATGACCACAGAGCACAGACGAAGTGGAATACAGTGGACACTGTGGACACAGCTTGACGACCTCGATTTTGCAGACGACTTGGCATTACTGTCCCACACTCATCAACAAATGCAGGACAAGACCACGAGGCTTGCTGACATCTCGTCCCAAGTGGGCCTCACCATTCACAAACAGAAAACAAAGACAATGAGGCTGAACGCAACCAGGGAAGAACCAGTCTTGCTTGCTGGCACCCCGTTGGAGGAGGTGGAGTCCTTCACCTATCTCGGGAGCATCATCGACAAAAAAGGCGGCACTGATGCAGATGTCAGAGCACGAATCGGTAAAGCCAGAGCAGCCTTTCTCCAGTTGAAAAAAGTGTGGAGTTCCAGAGAGCTGTCACAACACACCAAAGTCCGGATTTTCAACTCCAATGTAAAAGCAGTTCTCCTATATGGAGCAGAGACATGGAGATTGACAAAAACCACAGTCAACAGAGTACAGACCTTCATGAACAGTTGCCTTAGAAGAATTTTGAAAATCCACTGGCCAGAGAAGATCAGCAACATCAGACTCTGGGAGAGAACAGAGCAGATAACAGCAGAGAATGAAATTGGGCGAAGAAGATGGGGATGGATCGGTCACAGTCTGAGAAAGCCAGCTTCCAGTATCACTAGGCAGGCATTGTCATGGAACCCCCAGGGAAAGAGGAAAAGAGGTAGGCCGAGAAACTCCTGGCGTCGAGACCTCCAAGCAGACATCAAGAGACTGGGAACCACCTGGAGTAGAATCGAAGGAGAAGCACAGGACAGGAGTTGCTGGAGGTCTCTCGTCGACGGCCTATACCCGGGTAGGGGTGACAGGCGTAAGTAAAAAAAAAAGTAGTGCCTGGCCATTCGCGCTTCGCAGGGGACTTTGTACCAGGTGCCTGGGGCCATACACTGCTTTCAGTGCTTCGTAGAAGCCCCTGTAGTCACCATTGTCAGCACAAAGCTGGGTCCTCTGTGCAAGTCTGGTCCACCACTCATTCTGGAGATCTCTGAGCTTGCGCTGGAGACTGCTGCAGACGAGGCGGAAGGCAGACTTCTTCACAGGGCAGGAAGGCTGGGCTAGGTGGGCCTGATGGGCGGCTCTTTTTTTTTGCTAGGTGTTCCTGGATCTCTACATCGTTTTCGTCAAACCAGTCTTTGTTCTTCTTTCTGGCGAAACCCAAGGCTTCTGCAGAGGATTTTGTAATAGCAGTTTTCAGTTGTTCCCAAAGTGTTTCAGGGGAGGAGTCAACTGGGTCCGCTGTGTCTTTGAGCCTGCGCTGTAAATCTGTCTGAAAGGCGGCTTTCACATCGTCACGCTGAAGGCTGGCAACATCAAGCTTTTTCTTGGGGGGCCCCCATTTCTTGGGTTTTGGCCTGAAGTGGAGCCTGAGTTTGCAGCGGACAAGGCGGTGGTCAGTGTGGCACTCTGCGCTGGGCATCACTCTGGTGAGGAGGACGTCACTGCGGTCCCTCTGACGCACTAGGACATAGTCGATAAGGTGCCAGTGTTTGGAGCGAGGATGCATCCAGGTGGTCTTTCGACTGTCCTTTTGCTGAAAAGTAGTGTTGGTGATGACCAGTTGCTGCTCCGCACAGAACTCCAACAGTAGGCGGCCATTGTCATTGCAGTTCCCCACGCCATGCTTGCCGAGGACTCCTTTCCAGGCTTCAGAGTCCTGGCCCACTCTGGCGTTGAAGTCGCCAAGGATGATGACTTTGTCGTCTGCAGGGGTACTCTGTAGGAGGCTGCGCAGGTCAGTGTAAAATTTGTCCTTTTCAGCAGGCTCTGCCAGGAGGGTTGGGGAGTACACACTGAGAAGGGTGACGTGTTGCTGGTGTCTCAGTGGGAGGCGCATGGACATGATGCGGTCTGAGTGGCCCGTTGGTAGGTTTTCCAGCTTAGTCGCAATGGATGTCTTGACCATGAAACCCACGCCTGAGAGCCGTCTTTCTGATGCAGGCCTGCCTGACCAGTAGAGGGTGTACCCAGCACCAAGTTCTTGGAGGCTGCCTTCGTCCGGAAGGCGTACTTCGCTGAGCGCGGCGATGTCGATGTTTAACCTCCGCAATTCATGGGCAATGAGGGCGGAGCGACGTTCAGGGCGTCCGCTGTCTGCTTTGTCGAGCATGGTTCGGACGTTCCAGCATGCTACGTTGAGTCCGGTCGTGGTCGTCATGAGAGTGGATCCGTTATTCTTTCTTGTTTTTTGACCGCAGGAGAAGATGCCCGTTGACCGCGGCTAGCCAACTGGGGTTGCGAGGGGACGAGCTTTGGTTAGGCCACCTTTTCTAGGCCCCTCTCCGTGTGGAGCAAGCAGTGCTGTCCCTAGAGAAGGCTGCTTGGTCGTTCAGGGTGTGCCGAGTGATGTTGTCATCCCCAGGTCAACATCAGGCGACCAATAT
>BTPG01000005.1:215517045-215567342 GCA_036245525.1 Semisulcospira habei | reverse complement strand
CTGTTGGGCTACAGCAGGCTGATTCTACGTTCTGAGCGTCGGTCACAGGCGTGCGTGGGCAAGCGCGGCTACGGTGCTCTGTGGTGTAGGGGTGGTACTCTTACTTTACGAGCCACCCTGTCTAGTGTGGGACAGAGGACACTGTACAGAGACAAAGTTACCCGCCTTGTATAGCCGTTGGCCATATTAGTCATTTTCGTCTGTTAGTCATATTTACCTGTTAGTCATATTCACCTGTTAGTCATTTTCGTCTGTTAGTCATATTCACCTGTTAGTCATATTCACCTGTTAGTCATTTTCACTTGTTAGTCATTTTTTATATGTTAATCTTTTTTAAGTGTTAATACGTTATGAGTGCATGCGTGGGTATGTGTGAGTGTGTGGGGCGTTAGTGGGTTGGGGTGGGGGTTAGAGTAAGAGTGGGTAATAAAGGATTTGTTTGTTGTTTATCGCTGGCGTTGTGTTATTTATTTAGAGTGGGTGGGTTTTCTCGAGTGTCTGCACTCATATTGTCCACGGCGCCCTGACTCCGTCAGGCGTGTCGTGACATGGTAATCATGTAGATGATGCGGGTACTCCAGGTCTACTTCAAAGATCCAACCCTTTGCATCATTCCGGTCATGACTCATAATATTGTTTGTTAACTGTGTTATGTCATACTGTGACAAATCATACAGACAAAAGTTTTTTAAGGGCAATAACTCACACATCGCGTATCCGTAAAGATTATTAGCGTCAAGGTACGTAATGAATGACCTTGACCTCGAGGGGTCAAAGTCGTCAAGATATTTGTTGTTGGCTCTGGCATAATTGTTCGCTGCAATACTAATCCCTCCACTCAATCCACGTTCCACCATTTCACCCATCGTACGATCAGACAACAAGTCTATAAATATCTTGCTGGATTTCAAAAATGCATCCCATGTCATGCCAGGACTAGTTATGTAACAAGCAGGGTCAAGACTGTAGTGTAACAAACCCTTTTCACGGTAACTTTCAAATACGTCTGCTAGCAAACAAACATCAGCTTTCAAGTATTGGTCGTGGTCTCTCTCTCTTGGCTTGACTTCGCGAACGAAGATTTTATAGGAGTTGCCCACGACGTCTGCAGGCTTGTTCGTGGCTGCGGAGGCCAATCCGAGACAGGCAGGTTCGACCGCAGTGGCTGCAGGGGAAGGTATGGCCAGGGTTCTGAGCTGCGGCATCTCTGTTTTTTCTCCTGAGCCGCTTGTCCTTAAGGCTAGCTCTGTGAGAGTCCTCAAAGGAGACAGCTGCCTTGTAAATGGTGGAGCGCCAGGTGTCACGGTCCGCAGCAAGCGAAGACCACTGGTGGTGGTCGATTTGGCAGGCACTAAGTGACTTCTTGAGACAGTCTTTGTATCTCTTCTTTGGTGCCCCTCTGTCACGGTGTCCCAAAGATCACCCTGTTCGGCGAGCTTGCTACTGGACACCATTGGTCGTGGTAGTCACCAATCATCTGACACCCTAGTTTACCCCATGCATCAAGTGCGTGCTGGTAATCGGAGTCAGAAATACCTTTGCCAGTTATTGTAGAATAAAATTTATCTTTTCGAGGCAGTCTCCTTTCTTCAAACACTACCCAGTCACTGATGTACTCGTAGGGATAGACTCCTTTCTTAATCAATTCTGGCTCAAAATATTTACTTGTTATTGGAAACTCAGTCAGTCCTTCTGCGAGACTAGCAAGACCTAAAGACAAATGTTGCATTGAGTCATAAAATGCTAATTTATCTAACCTAAAAGTCAAGTATTTCTCAGTTGTCTGGGCAATACAACTAATTTTTTTTGTAAGACTCATCCACAGCCTGCATGATAATATGTGAATCATACCCCTTGAGATTGTGAAAAAAGATTGGCAGTTTATATTTCTTAGGATCTGTTTTTAATAACAAGTTACAATTGTTATGTGCAGCACCTCTGTAACGTCCAGTTATGTGGTCATGGTCACGAACTTTATCACCCTGGAGGGGTTGTTCACAAATCCAACACATCTCCGCCATATCAAAATTTAGTTTATTTTCTTCTGTCATCACCAAAGGCATCTGACACTTTTCCAAATAATGTACTACCTGACTATACAGTTGTCTCATTTCTGTTAAAAACTCAGCTGCTGCATTTTCACCTCTGTATATAACAGGTTCTGAATGCTGACCATCTAATCTAACAAGAATATATCCGAAAGAACACACCACTTGGTCACTCAACTTTATTGTCTTTGGTAATGATTCTGGAACAGGACCCTCATATGGAACAACCAGTGATTCAAAATCAGCATACACTACAAACGGTAGCTTTTGCTGATTAACATAGTTTTTAAAATATACCTTGCTACCAGGATCTGGATACCTAAGTACTGTTTGAATGTCATCAGGTGACCTACAATGTTTAACATGTTTGTCTGCTACTTTTATAGAGGAAAACCTTTGTAAACATCTTTTACAAACTTCCTGTTTGCCATTATGTTTTGATATATGATCATGAATTAGTCGTGACATACTCCTAATAATTGTGTAGTGAAAGTTATCACCTGAGCTTATTAGTAACATATCAACATGCTTATCTTCTGACTGTCCATAGGTTAGGGCAATTGGTGATACTCTAATTGGTTGTAACTTGTTCTCAGACTCATTATCCCATATATACACGTTTACAGATATACCAGGATTTAGTTTTTCAAACAAGTCTATGTCCTCTACCTTAACAGGAAAATCTATACCACTGAAATCGAGTTCATTTACAAATTTGGTATAGTTAGATACACGATCAGGCTTTGACCTTACAAAATGCAGTTTAGCAAGCACACACCACATAAAACAATAGTTGTCATTGTTCTGAATATTGACTACAGCCTTTTTGTTTGCAACCTCTATTGGCAGTTGTATCCATGATTTACCTAAAATAGGATGATATCTTGACTGCTTCAGTTGTAATTCATGTACACGGCCTTCATGCCAACCAGATCCCTGCATTTTTGCTGTGTCAATTGCTTCAAGGAAGTCAGACAACAGTTTTTCTCTAAACACTTTTTTCAATTCCTCTTTTGAATTAACTGTGTGTTGTCTTGTCGAGATATACGAAATAATCACTTCACCATCTACCCTAGTAAATTCTATTTTAGCAACAATCTGAATCTTTACACTACCGGAAAGAAGATTATCTTGTATAACAGAAAAAGACCTTACTATCGATTCATAGACACTGTAAATATTAGATATAGGCAAGTCTGTTGTGTGAAACACGTTTCTTAAGCCTTGGGGATTGTCCGTCATTTTTATTTGTCAGTCAAAATAATAAATAGAAAATCACACCGTGTGTAATAGCACTTTATTAACTGTAATCCCTACAATAAACAAATTTACTCACCAACAAATCAACCACTTTTCTGGTATGTGTCTTAAGGTCTTGTGCTCATGCTGCAGGTGTAATATCACTTTATTTACAGTAACAAATTCAATATAATTATGTTGTTTACTTAGATGGTAGAATATGTGTAAACACATACTCTCAAACCAGTCACAGTTAGCATCATAAACTATAAAATCTTGTGTCTTAAGATCAACAGTCTTGTAATTATAACGTGGTGGACTATTAGAATATATAAAAGTTACATTATATACCATGTATATCTTCGTTGGTGTTGAGAGTTTTATCAAAGGCTCAAACGGATGTTTAACTTGTGTTTTTAAGTCATAAAAATGCACAACACCTCTAAAGCTCTCTGTGATATCAAATGTTTGCCCGCTTTGTCTGTCCATCATTTTTTATGGACAAAACAAAAGGCTAAATTAATTCACTAATCCATACCCTGTAGGCTGATCTGTCTTTAAGATAAGCTTTAGATGCTTAGTCAATTTCAGTTTGTTTTTTTCACAATGTCTCGTTCATGTTTGTGCCCCACCCGGGTCTGCCCTGGGGGACTTGGGTGGGGTTAGGTATTTTTTAGTTCCCAGGGTCACCCTGGTCAGCCCCACAGGGTGGGTTTATCTCTCTATTCTGGGGCATGTGTTTCTGTCTACCCTTTGTCCATTCACCTGTATTTGCCATTTTAAAACTCTCCCTACTGTCTGCACTGCCTGTAGCTCTTGATATTGGATGTGTGTTGCTAAATGGTCTTAGCTTTATTTAGGCCCATGTGTTAGGTTTATTTAATGTATTTGACCGGCTGGCGACATACATTCAATGTTCTGTTTAGTTTTTTTTTTTTTTTTTTTTTTCACAAGCAGTGCAGGCACGTCCTGAGAAAGCCTTGTTGCTGTCGGGACGTTAAGCAATGTACAATCAATCAATCAATCATCGTTCATGTTTGTTGGGGATGACATCGTTCTCTCTGAGACAGTCTTCAAAGCTGTCACGATCTTTACAGTAAAACAAACAGATAAACTTTAACTGCTCATGAAAATCTTTCAGTACAGCATTATATTTTTGAGTGAGAATCCATACACTGATATTTGCATGTCTGCCACTGAAGGCCAGTTCTGCTAAAGTGTTTCTCTTCTTAACAATATCCTTATCTGCAGAGCAGTCATCGACTATGAACAGGGTTGGATGTCCTTCAAATTGCTTGTAAAAATACTGCAGGTAGTCGTTCAGTTTCTTTTCAGGATCAACTAAATAAATGTTGCTGTCAGTCCAAATGAATGAACGGTTGTGATATGCTTTATTGTGTTTTATTGTAGGACAAAATATTACTATGTTTTCAAAATGATGTATATATCTTGTTTGTAAGAGGTTAAGAACAAATTCAGTTTTTCCACAGCCTGTGGCGCCACAAAACAAGCCACAGTGTGGGTCAAGTGTCATCAAGTTCATTTTAAAACACAATATAATTAATATATGTGTCCACTTAGTCTGCTTTCTGCAATATTGAGTTGGGCGTCATAAATCAGATACAAATATATATTTATTGCTTCGGCTTTTTCAGTCTTTTTCTGTATCTGAATTGTAATCCCGTCACTGCCGTTTTCAATAGTACGGCCCGACCCATGAAGGTAATCATCGTCCGTAGAACGCAGATCTAGCCACAGTGCATACTTGTTTGTCAGGTATTCACCAATTCTTACATCATACAGATGCAGATCCTTGCATGCTATGTTTGCTGGTTTATCTCTGAGCCTTCCACCAGCAAAATACTTTGTGATCTCATCATAGTGTTGATAAGGTAACATGCCTGAAGCAAAGACTTGATTAGGACGGCCTTCAATAGTACAAGACAAATGAGTAATCTTTGGATTATAGAATTTTTCTGAATCCCATCCATATGGACTTCCCGGTTCAACAAACAACATAAGAATGCCTTTCAGTGACCTAGCAGCTGTGTTCAAGTTGATGTTCCACATTGGGTCACTTTTGTCTTTTGAAATCAAACTGTGTCTTATCACACAATCATAATAAATTGGCAGTCTTGACTGGTGCTGATTTCGAATTTGGGTAGCTAGATAAGCATGTGTAACAATTTCATATTCCAAGGAAATGTTAGAGATCTTGTATGATGCGTATGTGTCAGTTGATTTAATAACTTTGGAATAGTCATTGAAAATTAGTTCGAAACTCAGACGGTCATTTAGTGCTCCTTGGTAATAAGGTAAATGTGCTGTTAGGATTTCAAATTCAAGAGGAATGCAAAATCTATTTCCATATGTTTCTGCTAATATAACGTCCTCATTTGCAGATGTTGATTTGTCAGCGGCATCTATTCTAAGTTTAGCAACGTTTGAGGACTGTATGCCTTGGTAAACATGGTCTTCTCGTTCTTGTAGTGTAAGCCAAAGGTCTTTGTAGCAGTAGAACACATCAGCATCGTCAAGACTAAACACTTCCTGTCCTTCAAGTTTAACTTTAATAGTTTTAATAATTGCTCTGCCTAGGTTGTTCACTAGTGTTCTTTTGTCATCTGTGCCTGATGAAAGTTCAATATTAAATGCAAGACGAGCAGTACCAGGAACAATAACGTCACTGGGGCCTAGGTTTGGAAACTTAACAGTAAGAATTTGGTTTGGATCTATAGTACTAGGATTGTTAGTGATAACGATTGATTGTCTAATGCCCTTAACACCAAGAGGTTCACGTAGTTTTCTGTATGGGTCTAACTTTGATCCTTTGGACTGTGCCATTTTTATTATGCACAATAAAAAAAATTAAATTAATAAAAACAATGGCAGCAGGAGGATTTGGTCATGATATTGAAATGGATGCCATAAATAACTATGATACTGGTGCAACAGTTAATAGTTCAATGGATATTATAAGTAGAGGGAACCGCGAAGTTTTACTAAGCAAAGTGCACTCGTTTTATGATAGTGTTGGCAACCGCCCAGATGAAATAGATCCTAATCAGTTTGAATATGAAAAAGGTCATTTATATTTAAACACTGTTGACAAAGGAAAAGTACAATTGACTAACAAAAGAGACCCTGGTAAGTTTAGAGCTTTAAGTACAATCAAAAAAGAAGGTGGTGTTGGCGCCTTGCGTCAACTTGGTATTGGAGATAAACAGTTACCACCTCGACTTGCTAGTACCCTTCATGACGTACAAACAAGGTTGCCAACTGGACAGGAAATTGAAATGATTGAAGTAACAAGACTGCCAGAATTAGCAAACACAGTAATACAAGAAACTTCATTTACAGAAGGGCAAATAAATGAGGCTATGAAAACAATAGAAGACTCTCCTTTACCAATGCGGGAAATTATGGGGTTGAATAAAACACTGCAGTCAATCAGAGGTGAGCTTGTGAATAATGTAGCCAAACTAGGGGAGCTTGATAATCACATTGAAAGAGAAAAAGAAAAACTAGCTAAAGCTAATGATGGGAATCTTGACACAGAAATGAAAGAAAGAATACAACACAGATTAAATGATTTGCAGATAGAAAGATCAGCGTGGCTAGAAGTGATTGAAATTGGAAAAGAAAAACTGAAAACACAGATTAACAGGATTAGAGAAACTATACAGAAAATACTTCATGAAGACACAACTTTGGCTGAGAGATTGAAAACACTTTTCAGAGAGCAGGGTATCACAATTGCAAGTTTAATTACTGCTCTTGGATTTATTATCAGTACTGTTGTGTTAGCTGTAGCCGGAGGTGGTGGTAGTCCAGCTCCTCCAACACCTCCAGTTACATCAGACCCAAAAGATTTACAGACATGGGTAAAAAAAACAGCTGTCTCATATATCAGACTTACTTAAAAAAATTGGCTGTAAAAGCCTGGCATAATAGGAAGTGTTGTCAGTTGGTTGATCAGTACAGCAGCAAAGGTAGTAGGGTTTATGGCAGAGCATGTGTGGATCTTTTTGGTGACAGTAGGAGGTCTAATTATAGGATATTTAATGAAACAGGTAAAGAAGTAGTATTCCTAATCCAGTAAGGCCAATTACCAATGCAGTTCTCTCTGACTCATGTGTGTTTGGTGATGGGGGTGTTACTGACTGTACAGGTGATGTTACTGACTGTACAGGTGATGTTACTGGCGTTACTGACTGTACAGGTAATGATGTTACTGGTTGTAGGTGTGTGGTTGTCGGGCTCAAGTTTACAGATTGGTTGAGTCCTAATTTCTGATCATTACCTGCAACAACTATTTCATTATTATAATTTGTTATTGTCCCCATTTGTAATTGAAGGTCAGATGGTAACATGTATAACCCAATGCCAACTACAAAGTCAACTTTTGATCTAGCATATCTGAGAACGTCTTGGTAGTGTTGTATGCTTGATGGGAGATCAACAACTGAATTGACTGAATCTTCTAGGTTTGCGAGAAACTGTTTTTGTGCTTCAAATTTCCCACTTCCATTTAAAATGTTCGATTTTGTTTGAACTTGTGCTCCTAGTATACACCACACATATGTTCTGATAGACTCATTTATGCGTTCAACTCCTGCTTGAGTAAACCCATCACTCCTGTCTAAGACAAACGTGGTCCAGGCATTAGACTGTTTCTGCTCTATTGAGCCTAACCACACTTCTGATTTTGATGAGAATGAAGAGTAGGGAGGCCAGTAATCTTGTGGGTATTGTCTGTGACTCATAGCATAATACAATGTTCCCATACCATTGTGATCATCAAGTTTTTGTGTAAAGTCATACTTTGTACTGATGTTAAATTCATTACAGATGCGTTCAAATGCTTTCATATCCATGGGATTGTTAAACTGATTAAAACTAGATTCAGTGGGCAGTGGGGTATGGAGTTCTGACAGTATACGTCTAAGCTGGTAATATGTGTGGAAACAATAGACAGACTTTATCAGTTTGTTCGGGTGATTCAAATGGTCTGTAAAAGAAATGCCACATCCTGTTGTTGAACATAGTATAGCAAAGTTAAGTTGGTTTTGAAACATTTGTAGTGGGCTTGAGGACCACTTTCTTGCCGTTGCATCATCTGTAATTGGTGGGTTTAGGTAATGATCATAGGGGTTTGGAACTTTTACTTGAAATAAATCTGCTTCTGACAAAGCTATATTGAGCTCATTTAGCTGAATTATTTTCTGATCATAGGTTGGTGCGACATTGTACTTAGCATCCACGTTAAATTGAAACGCATTTACAGTGGTAATTGTTGGTGATTTAAATTCCATTATGCTTTTTTTATGTGATAATAAAAATGTTTATAACTTTATCAAATCTTGACACAAGCAAACCAGTGTGGTTAACTAATGGGATTGATAATCGTGATGGTAGCAAGGCTGTAGCTATCCATGAAATGTTTTATACAGTAAAGTGGTTTAATGTAACAGATGATAACAATTATTTGTAAGTGGAACTCTTGATGGTTTAGAAAAGGGTGATATTTTACAAGCTGGGTATTATGACTTTTGTACTTTAGCTGAATGGCTTCAAAATAAATTTAAAATTAAAGCAACTTTAAACCCAGCTAATTTACTTGTTACAATTGAATTTCCGAAAAGTGGTCAGTTTTCTTTATCAATTAGTCTTTTATTATTACTTGGTTTTTTTAGGTAAAAAAATAACACATCTAGACAAAGATTGGTCACAATCAGATGGACGTCTACTATCACCAAAAAAATTAAAAATAACTGGTAGATATCCTGTTCATTTGTCAGTACACACAGTGTTAAATGTTCATTTTAAAAGAACTAAGCACTACTGATAATCTTCACAATGGAAAGCCTTCGACATAGTTGAAATGTGTGTCGACTGGAACTACTCCTTATTGCGAAAATGTAGTTGTTAGATTTCCTAATTCTCAGTTTAAAAAATTGGGCTGCAGTTTTTTTGAATCATTGTGCTTATATGTAACTAATCAGGATGACAAACCAGTCGTCATGCATGATTTTTATGTTGTTTTGGAAGTTAAATAATTTTATTTTTGCAAAATAAAAAAATGAGCGGTCTTGGTCCAAAGCCAAGAATTGTACCAGTTGCATGTCCATCAATAGAGTTGAAAGATTTGGCTGACGTGCAAGATTTTGATAAAGAAGGTGAGGTAGGAGAGGTGTATGGCCTTGAACTTGTTTCCGTTGGATTGTACAAACGAAAGGCAATTGAAGATGTGAAAGATGGCGCGTTTCCTAAACTTAGTCAACTTCGTGATGTTACTGTTCCTACTCCTGTAAGTAATGTGCTCTACAGCTTAAAACATGTGGCTAATAAGTGGGTAATTATTCCTACCCCTGTTCCGCTTGCACCTATTCCCATTGTATGGGACATAAAGTTTGTTTTCATCAGTCCTTATGTTTATTTTACTGATGAAGGTGCCTTAGTATTTAGAAAAGTTGTTAACTCTGAACCAATGCTTGTAAGTCTTGTGCCAAGCTATTCCGAAACCAATAGCAGAGAAAAACTAAACCTTCAAGAGTATGGGAAACGAAGGTATCTTCTTACAAATAGGAAAGGCAGAACAGATACTTCTATTTCGTTCGTACCAACAAATTTTACCATAGATAGAGATGCGACAATAATTTTTGAAATTCTCATGAGATCTGTGTAAGCTGTGAAAGAAGCAGATATCGCACAGGGAATCAAACTTACGTGGGAAAGCTCAGTAACAGAGTCAACAAAGGTTGTTATTGCTATTAGAAAAATCAATACAGATTTTGAAGTTTCGAGTAGTGTCCCTGCTGTTAAGGTAGTGATTGATAAAACAACTCTAGTTTATCTAAGTTTCATAAACCTGGAACACATAGATCTTGTTTCATTTTATTATGCTAGCAAATTGTATACCTTTGAAGAGTTGCAAAATAAATTAGAAGATTAATAAAAAAAAATATTTGTCATAAAAAATGCCACCACTGTATCCGCAAATACCACCTGAACGTGATGAAACATTACAGGCAGACTCATTCCGTTTAATAAATATTACAGACGCATTGAAGTATTTGGAAGAAGAACAAGCAAAATACTCCCAGTGCAAAA
Organism: Semisulcospira habei; assembly: GCA_036245525.1. NCBI lineage: Eukaryota > Metazoa > Mollusca > Gastropoda > Semisulcospiridae > Semisulcospira > Semisulcospira habei. Next base: position 215,556,942 of record BTPG01000005.1, on the reverse strand, counting down.
GATGATATAAAATGGTTTTCAATTCTGTACACAACACTTCAATGGCCGTGGGTGTGGTTTCAGCCGGATTATCTGTAGGAGGTATAGCTCTGTTTGCAATGGGAGTGGGAAGTGTCATAGGAATTGCTATTGAAGGTGTTGGCCTTGCCACAAGCCTGGCATGCTTTGGTATGGAGGCCCTTAACAAAAGATTTCATATGAAGTTGCAAAAGCATGAAGCATTGAGTACGCTCGCTGGAGCTAAGCTGAGCAGTATGAAACTTATTATCAGTAAGGCTTTGAGAGATAATAAAATTGATGATCATGAATTTAAGAGAGTCCAGGATGATTTGACCAATTACAAGCAACAGAAATCTGAAATACAGAATAAGATGCGTAATCAACCCGTGAACATTGAAGAGCTAAAGAAATCTTTTTTAGAACAAAAGATAGGCCTATAAGAAACTATGAAAAAAGTAAAAAACTTATAAGCAATTAACAATCAGTTTTGGTAAACCATTATTTTTTTCATACTCTTCGCAAAGAGATGTCATGCCTGCTCATTTGACGCCATCAGCTCCACCACCAGATTATTACTAAAAAAAAGTTTTTTTGTTGTCCTTGTAACTTGAGAAATCTGTCCGAGTGTCTTATTGACTTGGGTTAAGAACTTATAAGAACTTATAAAAACTATCTTAAGACACTTATAAGAACTTGTTTTAAGTCACTTGAAAGAACTTATGGTAACTAACTTCAAAGTTACTTACAAAGTTACTTAAAGGTTTATAATGTACCTTAAGTACTTGTAATTTACTTAAAAACATCCAAAAAGTAACATAGACAGTAACTTGATAATTGTATCCATGACTTGTGCACTAAAAAATAATCTGTTTAGACTAAGGGGTGGGGGATCTGCCTTAATAATCGCAGGTTGGCAGCTGATCAAAAATCGTTGCTTGAATGATTTCTGGAGTGGAACTAAAATTTTTAGGTAATAAAGGTATTGGTGGGATTTGGTGGAGTGGGTTTGTCTGAATGGCTAGTTGATTATAATAAATCTATAAAACAGGGAGGGCTGCCCTGGGATTCTGCGATTTTTGGTTCCAGTGTCACTGACCTCTGACCTTGACCTAGACGACCTTGACCCATGACCTTGACCCATGACCTTGACCCATGACCTTGGTGACCTTGCCCTTAGTGACCTTGCACTTAGTGACCTTGCACTTAGTGACCTGCCCTGGGATTCTCCCTTATTCTATCTCTAATAAACGCACTTTTGTTTCGCAATTTCACATGTAAAGACCCACTTGGCGGCAAGTCATTACAACATTTTTGGTGTTTTAACCTATGCTGGACGGGATAGGGCCATATCAAACATTTGTGAACGTGTTCAGGAAGCGTTTTCGTATTACAAAATGCTGGTCATTAGAGGGCACAACGCATAGTTTTGCCATAAGACGGTATTGTCTGAAGCCCCCCCACCCCCCCCCCCCCCCTACAATGTCTGAGAAACCAATTGGAGTCCAGTCCTTGCGACAGTTTTTGTCTCTAAGCCTATGATTGACGGCGAAGGGCAATATAAAACAGTTACGAATGTGTTTAGGAAGCATTTCCATATTCATAAATGATAGGGATCAGAGAGCACAACGCATAGTTTTGCCATAAGACGGTATTGTCTGAAGCCCCCCTACACTGTCTGAGAAGCAGCTTGGAGGCCAGTCCTTACGACATTTTTTGTCTCTAACCTATTATGGACGGCATAGAGCCATTAAAAATAGTTACAAATGTGTTCAGGAAGCATTTCCATATTCATAAACAATAGGCATTAGAGTGCACAACGCATAGTTTTGCCATAAGACGGTATTGGCTGAAGTACCCTACACTGAGAATCCGGTTGGCGGCCAGTTTTTACGACATTTTTGGTCTCTTAAGCTATGACAGGCCGCATAGGGCCATATAAAACAGTTATGAATGTGTTCAGGAAGGATTTCCCTATTCATAAATGATAGGAATTAGAAGGCACAACGCATAGTTTTGCCATCAGACGGTATTGGCTGAAGCGCCCTTATACTGTCTGATAAAAGCTTGGAGGACAGTCCTTACGACATTTTTGGTCTCTAAAACTATGATGGACGGCATATGGCAATATAAAACAGTTATTAATGTGTTCAGGAAGCATGTCCATATTTATAAATGATAAGGATTAGAGGGCACAATGCATCGTTTTGTTATCAGACTATATTTGCTGAAGCACTAGACTGTCTGAGAATCCGCTTTGAGGCCAGTCTTTTCGACATTTTTGGTCTCTTAAACTATAAGGGACGGCATAGGGCCATATAAAACAGTTATGAATGTGTTCATGAAGCATTTCCATATTCATAAATGATAGGAATTAGAGGGCACAACGCATAGTTTTGTCATACAAAGGTATTGTATGAAGCCCCCCTACACTGTCTGAGAACCAGCTTGGAGGCAAGTCCTTACGACATATGTTTTGTCTCTACACATATGATGGACGGCATAGAACCATATAAAACAGGTACAAATGTGTATCCTACATTGCCTGAGAATCTTCTTGGCGGCCAGTATTTACGACATTTTTGGTCTCTAAAACTATTATGGACGGCATAGGGCCATATAAAACAGTTACGAATGTGTTCAGGAAGCATGTCCATATACTGCGGCTGTACCTCTCATATACTGCGGTTGTACCTCTCATATACTGCGGCTGTACCTCTCATATACTGCGGCTGTACCTCTCATATACTGCGGCTGTACCTCTCATATACTGTGGCTGTACCTCTCATATACTGCGGCTGTACCTCTCATATACTGCGGCTGTACCTCTCATATACTGCGGCTGTACCTCTCATATACTGCGGCTGTACCTCTCATATACTGCGGCTGTACCTCTCATATACTGCGGCTATACCTCTCAAATACTGTGGTTGTACCTCTCATATACTGTGGATGTACCTCTCATATACTGCGGCTGTACCTCTCAAATACTGCGGCTGTACCTCTCAAATACTGTGGATGTACCTCTCATATACTGCGGCTGTACCTCTCAAATACTGCACATCTCATATACTGCGGCTGTACCTCTCATATGCTGCGGCTGTACCTCTCATATACTGCAGCTGTACCTCTCAAATACTGCGGCTGTACCTCTCAAATACTGCGGCTGTACCTCTCATATACTGCGGCTGTACCTCTCATATACTGCACATCTCATATACTGCGGCTGTACCTCTCATATACTGCCGCTGTACCTCTCATATACTGCGGCTGTACCTCGCAAATACTGCGGCTGTAACTCTCATATACTGCGGCTGTACCTCTCATATACTGCGGCTGTCCCTCTCAAATACTGCGGCTGTACCTCTCATATACTGAGGCTGTACCTCTCAAATACTGCACATCTCATATACTGGGGCTGTACCTCTCATATACTGCGGCTGTACCTCTCATATACTGCGGCTGTACCTCTCATATACTGCGTCTGTACCTCTCATATACTGCGGCTGTACCTCTCAAATACTGCGGCTGTACCTCTCATATTCTTCGGCTGTACCTCTCATATACTGCGGCTGTACCTCTCAAATACTGCGGCTGTACCTCTCAAATACTGCGGCTGTACCTCTCATATACTGCGGCTGTACCTCTCAAATACTGCACATCTCATATACTGCGGTTGTACCTCTCATATATTGCGGCTGTACCTCTCATATACTGTGGCTGTACCTCTCATATACTGCGGCTGTACCTCTCAAATACTGCGGCTGTACCTCTCATATACTGCGGCTGTACCTCTCATACACTGCGGCTGTACCTCTCATATACTGCGGCTGTACCTCTCATATACTGCGGCTGTACCTCTCATATGCTGCGGCTGTACCTCTCATATACTGCAGCTGTACCTCTCAAATACTGCGGCTGTACCTCTCAAATACTGCGGCTGTACCTCTCATATACTGCGGCTGTACCTCTCATATACTGCGGCTGTACCTCTCAAATACTGCACATCTCATATACTGCGGCTGTACCTCTCAAATACTGCACATTTCATATACTGCGGCTGTACCTCTCAAATACTGCGGCTGTACCTCTCATATACTGCGGCTGTACCTCTCATATACTGCGGCTGTACCTCTCAAATACTGCACATCTCATATACTGTGGCTGTACCTCTCATATACTGCGGCTGTACCTCTCATATACTGCGGCTGTACCTCTCATATACTGCGGCTGTACCTCTCATATACTGCGGCTGTACCTCTCATATGCTGCGGCTGTACCTCTCATATACTGCGGCTGTACCTCTCATATACTGCGGCTGTACCTCTCATATACTGCGGCTGTACCTCTCATATACTGCGGCTGTACCTCTCATATGCTGCGGCTGTACCTCTCATATACTGCGGCTGTACCTCTCATATACTGCGGCTGTACCTCTCATATGCTGCGGCTGTACCTCTCATATACTGCAACTGCAGGAGCTTATGCAAATGTATGTCTTTTGCAGACGGATTTTTTTGTTTTTTGTTTGGGAGCGGGAGGAAAGGGGGGAGGGGGGGGGGGGTACGTTAAGTTCCTCAGTGCGGGCGCTGTACTCTAGTATAGCGGTGACTGGTCATTGTGCTGACTATTGATTAAGTTCCTCAGTGCGGGCGCTGTACTCTAGTATAGCGGTGACTGGTCATTGTGCTGACTATTGATTAAGTTCCTCAGTGCGGGCGCTGTACTCTAGTATAGCGGTGACTGGTCATTGTGCTGACTATTGATTAAGTTCCTCAGTGCGGGCGCTGTACTCTAGTATAGCGGTGACTGGTCATTTTGATTAAATGCTCGACTTGGTATTGTAACCCATTCAGCCCTAACGCACTAAGCACGAGATGGGTCGAGCATGATAATTCAACGGTAGTGCCAGATTACCTTGGCGCCTGTCGGCGCCAAGGTAATCTGGCACTGCCCTTGAATTATCATGGTCGATCCATCTTCAGAAACTGGTGCATAGTCATTAGATGACGCCTCCAAAATTTGGGCAATATGGCCGTCGGGCTGAACGAGTTAAAATGGTATCGTTTTTTTCATCCCACTTCCGGTACGCTCACAAGTCAACTGAAACGAAACGCGATAGACATAAATTATACAGTGCAGGCAGGCATGGGACGAAAGGTTTGGGACCACCCGGACAACACGGGCAGCAGCGTAACACATCTGTACCGCATCCTACCACCCGAGTAATACATATCGGCAACAATCCACCCCCCCCCACACACACCCACCCCCAATGCCCGTGACCTGCAGTACTGAGTCGGGAGAAGAGGACTTGATGTTCTCTCGTACAACACTGGGCCACGTTGCTGTGGGGCCGGACCGCCTTTACCTCGGTGTCACAGACTCACCGTTGAAATGCATAACGACTGACATCACGTTTCACACAGACGAAGCAACAGTTTTACATCACACACACTCTTGTTGCATCTGCCTGGCATGGTCAGTGGTTCCCTACTACAGGGCGGTGGGAAACCCAGCATAGGATGCATTATGTACTGAATTCTATACATAATTTATGTACACAAAAGAGAAGTAACTCAAGTCATTAAGAGGCATAGATTTTCATAAGGCCCCGCACCTTGCGGGGGCTCATGAGGATCTATGCCTCTGTAGATGTTGGGCTTTCTGCCTGTGCTTTCCGGTCCACCGTGACGCAGATACATTCTCACGGAAGGGCAGATGGGTCCCCTCAGATTGGGAAGCGCGTGTCTGACAGATGGGTCCCCTCAGCTTGGGGAGCGCGTGTCTGACAGATGGGTCCCCTCAGCTTGGAGAGCGCGTGTCTGACAGATGGGTCCCCTCAGCTTGCAGAGCGCGTGTCTGACAGATGGGTCCCCTCAGCTTGGGGAGCGCGTGTCTGACAGATGGGTCCCCTCAGCTTGGAGAGCGCTTGTCTGACAGATGGGTCCCCTCAGCTTGGGGAGCGCGTGTCTGACAGATGGGTCCCCTCAGCTTGTCGAGCGCGTGTGTGACAGATGGGTCCACTCAGCTTGGGGAGCGCGTGTCTGACATTTGGGTCCCCTCAGCATGGGGAGCGCGTGTCTGACAGATGGGTCCCCTCAGCTTGGGGAGCGCGTGTCTGACAGATGGGTCCCCTCAGAGATTAGTAAATGTACTTTACTTGACCAATTTTTTTTGTCTTCATTATTTTACGTTTTTTGATAACAAATGCTCATTATGACCGCACCGCCCTTTTTTCCGGATCTACTCTATCTTACTCGGTGAAAATAAAGATTTCCAAAACCAATGCCATTCATGACTAAAGCAAAAATTAACACCTGAGTTAATTAATATATCAATGATATAAGAAAGAACATTCCTAAGACAATTACCCATTGTCTTAAGTTGACCCCATTAATTAACTAATTAAAGTCCTTAACGTCCACACTGCCGTTTCTCTCAAATCAAACCAAAATCCTGATAGTGCACTCTGTAATAAACTAATGACATTTTACACACACCCCAAATAATTAGAAAATTACTCTCTATTGTCTCTCAATACTGTCAGAGTCGATTTACGAAAAAACTCACAAGCTCTGTACAACACACATAACATTTCAGTTCACGCATGACAAGACTGACAAACCCTTTTCAATGCGGTGGGGACATGCTTTCATGGCGCCCATTCACAGGCCATGCTTGAAAAGATCCTTAGAAAATTGTACAGCAGGCCATGTGTGAATAGGGCTTCACCAACATAAAGGCTTGTACTGAATACATAGAGTCACATGAGCCCTGCTTTACAACATTTTCAGTTATTTGTAGTGTTTGATTTCTCATTATGAGTAGGTTTGAGAGGCTTGTTTAACATTGAGTTACTGGTACATTCTATGGTTCTGTTTGCATGATGAGTACTCCTGATACACAAATACGTACACACACACACACACACACACACACACACACACACACACACACACACACACACACACACACACATTGACACACACTAACAACATCACGTTACAAATACACACACACACACTAACACGTACACACACTGACACACACACACACTAACACGTACACACACACACACACACAGACACGCACACATGCATACAGACACGCACACATACACACACACACACACACACACACACATACACGTACAGACACACGTGAATACCCCGACACACACAATAGCTCTCTCTCTTTCCACATAATTTTACTCACTATCTCTCTTATGAGTAAGTTGACAGGGTTTAACTGCAAACATTTTTCACGTCATGACTGAACCTGTTAGGTAATTTATTTATAATGTCACCTTTAGGTTCAGAGAAAGATTTCAAAACTTTTTCAAGCAGTTTGATATTTTCATCACACTAACAGGTATTCATGAAAAAAGCCATGTTATGTCTAAACACGCCAAGGTCTGTCTTATTTTTCATTATGGATATCATGTCTCCCACAAAATGCTAATTGGTTTTAAACAGTGAATGGAACAACACTCACCCACATAATCCCCTATGAGCTCATCACACAGAGAGAGGTCCGTCATAAAGTCAGTGAATATAGTCTTTTACTCTTGCTGTTTTAGGTCTGTGCTTATGACAACTGACAAATACTAGTAAATCTCTGCCCTTCATGCCACACACCACATGTCACAGTTGAATGCCCTATTCAATTTCAGGTGGGGGACATATCTTTTCAAATGCAGCACGCTTATAGCTGAGAGGTGTCAGCTTAATACATCTGTCTTGTCAACAAGTCATGCATTTGTGGATGTTTCTGAAAAACTGGAAAATTGGCTACTTACAACGTGTAGGTTACCTCTGCAATTTCTTAAAAGCTTTCAAGCTGAAAAGAGACGCATTCCTCAGAAAATCATACCTTGCTTTATACAGACAAAGTACAAAGTACATATACAACAGATCCTCACCCCCCCCCCCACACACACACAGACACACACACACACACACACACACACACACACACACACACACACACAAACACACACACAGACATGAATACTAACACACACACACACACACACACACATATACATACAGAGGACACATATACAGGAAGAACACAGTAAACAACACGGCTCGCAGTTAACACACACTGTAACCAGCATAGTGGTCTTTGTATAGCCGAGCGAAGCTATAGACAAGAAGCACCTGACTCAGACACATCTGACTTCCTCCCTTTGAGGAGGTAAAAACCAGTGATTATTTTTGTAAAAGACTTAGATTCTCAGGAGCCTCTTTCTTTGTAGGTTTAGATTCTTAAGATTTTATCTTAGTTATATTCTCATGAGCACTGCTTTTTCAGGATTTCAGTCAAAAGCCAAACATAAATACATAAACAACCTAAGTTTGTTTGAGACTGCGAAGTGGCTGAGAGGATACTTCTGGTTTAGTGATGTTTAGTATTGATCAAACTAAATTCACTGTGCCGGGGTTCGTTTCCCGATCGTGGCATCCAGTTGACACTCTACACTACAGGGCTTTCACAGGAAAAGGTGAATGCGCTACCCACCAGGGTTAATAGCGCATGAAATTAACCCGGGTTACATCGATTCCTGTGAAAGCAGGTGGCAGGTCACCAAGTAGCCCTTTTATCCATTTTTTTCTCGTGTTTTTTAATAATTTTTTTTCTCATAAATAGTTTTTAAAAAAAAATTCTTGGATTTATTATTACACACACACAAGCCTCACACGAGTCAGAGAGGTGGGGTTGTTTCTTAAATCTGTGACGCATGTCATTGTAAGCCTGTTAAGGCAATCCTTGGGGTATGTCATATAATAGTCTATGGGAGACAACTTCTGTATAGTGGTTGTCTCTCCAGTGATTATGTCCCATGAGCAGGAAATAAATAGTGTGTTTTACCACTGAGTGAGTGCATCTGTGGTTTGAATCTAAATCCATCCAGCTCACATAGAAGCGGTAACACGGTGTAAACGTAAAACGTTACTGACAATATTGCTGAGTGGTGTAAACGTATAAAATTACTGTTCAGTGTAACTTCCTAGAAAAACATGATTTTGCTTGATAACAAAAAAACAAAATTAACTACAAGATTGTTTTTTGTTTTAAATTTTTTAATTACAATATAAATGAATCAAGACGAATTACTTCTTTTAAATGATATCAATGCTGTAGAAAACAAAGACTTAGACTCGAAAAAAACAGCGGCTTTTGTCTGTAATTGTTTCGGGGAAGTCAAAGGCTTATCTCGGAAAACAATACATGACAGAGGATATTGAATCTCTAACCGCTGACGAGCTAATCAAACTTCATTCAAAATATGAAAACCATATTGCTTCACTAATGACTCGTGATTTAAGCCGATCTCTTGTAAGCCTATACACAAAAGCAGTGAGTCACTTTCTACCTGTGGATAGTGACAGCCTATCACACGACCTTGAAAGCAATCCTATTGTTTCAAGTTGAATTGGCAAATTAGCATGCATCATGTTTTACAAGTTTGGCAATTACCTTGCACCTGTCGTAACATTGCTTGTTACCGGGAGTCATATTGATTTTTCAAAATTAAATTTTACTGCAGAAGAAAATGGACAAAACCCAGACGACTCCACAACAGAACCCCGACCCTGTATTGACGCAGGTTCAAACTGTGACTAAGACTAAAAGTCCAGGCAGGGTTGAGGCTGGAAAAAGAGTAGCTGCATTGAACAAACAAAGAAAGTTAGAACTACTGCAAAAGGTACATGTAACTGACCCACCATCAATAACACCATTGGTGTCACTACCGTCAGGACCCTCAGGACCACCAGGTCCGTCACACCCTCATCAAAGTGAGAGACAAACAACCCAGTCTAACACTGACCCCGAACCTCAAACAACAAAATATATAGTTGCCGGATTTGTTGTCGGATTTGGTTACGTAGTTTATCAATTATACAAAAAATACAACCCACAGACACGTACAGTGTAAAAAAAAACAAACAGACACTCCAAAAACAAAAACAGAAGTCTCCACATTACCAACAATACCCAAAGTTGTCGACCCATTTTATATGGAGTGAATAAAATATTATTTTAATTTTTATTGCCTTAGAAAATGAGCGACACAAAGAACTTGATGAACCTTGTCTATCACTCTGCCGTGATAAGTGGACTAGCAGTAGCTTATTCTATGCTGGGAAAAAAATCTACTCAAAATGAAATCAGCTGATCTGAGTAGACTAGATTTTGAAGACAGTGCTAAGCTAATTGTAGTTGTCACAGCTTCAATTGCTATGAAAGACTTTCTCGTTAAGCAAGGAATTATTCCAGAAAATGTTTCTATGTAAATAAAATAAGTATGGCGACTTTAGCAGTAATAATTGGAGGTGCGATGGTTAATGCATTGGCTTTTAGTGGATCAAATTATCTCTTTTCAAAAGTGGGTAGAGAGGAATCAGCAGAAGAAATGAAACGTCACAATGAGGCATCAGAAAATCTTGCTCAAGCCCAGCAGGAATATGAAAAGAATAGAATTGAAAAACTTGATTTCATCAATGAAAAACTTCGTCTAGAAGGCCACGCACAACATACATTTTCAAATACAGACGACGCAATTCATGAATACTATCTTGTCACGGGTTATGACATGTCTATCCCAAAACCTAAACTAAGTGACTATTACAAACCGAGTACAGAACAAAGAAACGGGGAGATAATCTTTGTTCTAGTGGGAATGACATTTGTATTTTTTACTGGCCTTTATATTGCTAGAAAAAATGAAAGACGCAGGGGTTGAAAATAAACTATCAAAAATATATTACTCTCCATCAGGGTATTGGAAAGGAGCAACCACTATTCAGAAATTACATGCCGCTGTGGGCGGAGATATAACACTCAATCAAGTCAAACAATGGTTACAGAGACAGGCAATTTGGCAGATATATTTACCTGCGCCAAGAAAAATAATAAGACTACATTTTGAATACACTACCCCAAATGACACACATCAAATGGACCTCCTGTTTCTACCACATGATACAATAAGAAAGAAACGATACAAATACGCACTGACTGTTGTAGACATAGCTTCAAGGTATAAGGACGCTGAACCCATATCTGACAAAACTGCTACCACAGTTGCTACAGCATTAACAAAAATATATAGTCGAGGCCCTTTAAGATACCCCAGACTTGTTCAAGTTGATGACGGATCAGAATTCAAAGGTGCTGTTAACCAGTTATTTGCGAAGCACGGCGTACTGGTTAGATGAGGCATTCCAGGCGTGCACAGATCACAGGCAATTGTAGAGAATTTTAACAAACAGTTATCAGAAAGACTTTTCAGCTACCAGTATTCTAAGGAACTCATGCATGACACCCGTATCAATGAGTGGGTAAAGAGATTACCACATGTGATAAAAGCAATGAACAATGAAGGCTACGTAAAGCCTGCTGATGCTATTAAATTGAAATCAATTACAGAGCCAAAAACAGGACCAACCCCAGCACCAGACACAAGTTTATTTACTAAACAAGTAAGATATTTATATCAACCTGGAGAATCAGAAAACGATGTGAAGCGCAGAGCAACTGACCCCATCTGGTCAACGTCTGTACACAATATAAAAAAATAGTCCCCAGTCCTGACACAACAATATATTACCTGTACGAGCCTGCACCCCAAAGGGCATTTGTCAGAGAAGAATTACAGATTATTCCCCCAGACACCATTACTCATTTCAGTAACTAACTCATGAATTAATTCATCAACCAGTTCATCAACTATTTCTTCAGATAACTTGAGCCTGTAATGACCTGGTGCATAAGCTTTTTCTTTACTGAAAAACACATGTTTCATGTCCCCAACTGCAAGTGACTTCTTATGTGTTTGAATCATTTCAAGATTATGTTTGTTTGATCTCAGTAACTTGTTTGGATAATCAGGCATTAATGCACCATCTAATACTTGCTTGTAATGTACATGACGAATGTCTTTATTTTTTATTGCTGTTTTTTTTTATTCCTTTGGCTTTTGACTGACTTCCCTTTTGGTGCAGTATAGAATACATTTTTGATCTCAGTCCAACGTACTCAACAATAGGCACACCATTCAGTTCATCTTTAAATTTCCCAGGCACTTTTTTGTTTTGTGTGCTGTACAGTGGATGATCTTTAGGGTAGTCAGACGTGTCATACATGTGTAGTTCTGTTTTCATGTCTTCATAAAAGTCTTCAGTAGGCACATCAATGATCATAGAGTCAGTGTCAGTGTATAGCAGTCGACACTCAGGATACTTTGGTTTAAAGTAATCATAATAAATTCAAGCATCAGCAATTTTGACAACTCAAGAATTGCCATACCAATGAATACTGGCTTGTCCAGTTTAACAATTTTTTTTTGTTGAGTGACACGGCATACAATGATGAATGAAACTCTTTATACCCTGTGTACTGAGGCTTGCCTGTAAGTTTAATTGCACCCAATTCAGTTGTGACTAGTCTCACATCTTTGTGGTGATGAGGATTTTCCATAGTCTTCCCAAAACAGGAATTGTTCATAAGCTTAAAGGAGTCTTTGTCAAATGCAGTGTTGCCGTCTCTGGCACGCAATGTTGTGTTTTTCATTATGTAATCTTTCATGAAAGCACTCTGTTCAAATTGAATACCTCTGTGAACTTTCTTTAGTACTAACCCGTGTCTGATGTAAAACTGTAACAAGCGATAGTGACACACGTAATTGAATTTGTCATTCAGATTTGGTACAAGTTTAGTGTCTTCTTTTTTCCCCGTCAAAGACATTTTCTCAACAGCCAACGGATAATCATTGTGGTAATCATGTAGATGGTGTGGGTACTCTAGGTCTACTTCAAAGATCCAACCCTTTGCATCATTTCGGTCAAGATTCATAATATTGTTTGTTAACCCTGACTCTGTTACATCATACTGTGACAAATCATACAGACAAAAGTTTTTCAAGGGCAATAATTCACACATCGCCCAGCCATACAAATTGTTAGCGTCCAAGTACGTAATGAATGACCTTGACCCAGAGGGGTCAAAGCCCTGGTCAAGGTCGTCCAGATATTTGTTGTTGGCTCTGGCGTAGTTATTCGCTGCAATACTAATGCCTCCCCTCAATCCACGTTTCACCATTTCACCCATCGTACGATCAGACAACAGGTCTATAAATATCTTACTGGATTTCAAAAATGCATCCCATGTCATGCCAGGACTAGTTATGTAACAAGCAGGGTCAAGACTGTAGTGCAACAAACCCTTTTCTCGGTAACTTTCAAACACGTCTGCTAGCAAGCAAACGACAGCTTTCAAGTACTGGTCATGATAGTCACCAATAGTCTGACACCCTAGTTTATCCCACGCATCAAGTGCGTGCTGGTAATCAGAGTCAGAAATACTTTTGCCATTAAGTGTAGAATAAAATTTCTCTTTTGACAGCAGTCTCCTTTCCTCAAACACAACCCACTCACTGATGTATGGATAAACACTTTTCTTAATCAAGTCTGGCTCAAAATATTTACTTGTTATTGGATACTCCGTCAGTCCTTCTGCCAAACTAGCAAGACCTAAAGACAAATGATGCATGGAGTCATAAAATGCTAATTTATCTAATCTAAATGTCAATTACATTTCAGTTGTCTGTGCAATACAATTTATGTTTTTGTAAGACTCATCCACAGCCTGCATGATAATGTGTGAATCATATCCCTTGAGATTGTGGAAAAAGATTGGTAACTTATTTGTCTTAGGATCTGTTTTTAATTGTAAATTACAATTGTTATGTGCAGCACCTCTGTAGCATCCAGTTATGTGATCAATGTCACGAATTTTATCACCCTGGAGGGGTTGTTCACAAATCCAACACGTCACAGCTGTATCAAATTTCAGTTTGTCTTCTTCTGTCATCACTAAAGGTATCTGACATGTTGTGAGATACTGTACTACCTGACTATACAGATGTCACATTTCTGTTAAAAACAAACATGCTGCATTTTCTCCCCTGTAGATAACAGGTCTGGGCAGTGGGCAGATGTTCACATCTGCACGGGACATAGACGACCCCGGCCCCCACGAGTCCCCTGCTGCCTTGCAGGCATGGCCGCTTGGCTGCGGAAAGGCTAAGGGAGGAAACCCCTGACATCAAAGCCCCCGTGTCTCCGGGGAAGGCTTTTGAGCCAGAGACTAAGACAAGGACAGTCTGATATAAAACCTACGACCCGAGGACCTCGATGCCACCGTCCCAGCTTGCTAGGCCATGGCAAACGAACCAAGGGTTTAAAGGGTGGGGCCAGTACTGCGCACACTGCACTCCACCAAAAAGCTCCACCGTGCAGGCTTTAGGAAACGCCCACGGATGACACTGAACTTTCCAAGTCCTGTAGCGATGGGCAAGGGGCAAAACGGCAGGTGAAAGATGTCACTGGAAGCCGCAGTCTCAAACCTGCATGCAGGCGGTTCAGGATATTGGTCGCCTGATGTTGACCTGGGGATGACAACGTCACTCGGCACACCCTGAACGACCAAGCAGCCTTCTCTAGAGACAGCACTGCTTGCTCCACATGGAGAGGGGCCTAGAAAAGGTGGCCTAACCAAAGCTCATCCCCTCGTAACCCCAGTTGGCTAGCCGCGGTCAACGGGCATCTTCTCATGCGGTCAGAAAACAAGAAAAAACAATGGATCCACTCTCATGACGACCACGACCGGACTCAACGTAGCATGCTGGAACATCCGAACCATGCTCGACACAGCAGACAGCGGACGCCCTGAACGTCGCTCCGCCCTCATTGCCCATGAATTGCGGAGGTTAAACATCGACATCGCCGTTCTCAGCGAAGTACACCTTCCGGAGAAAGGCAGCCTCTAAGAACTTGGCGCTGGCTACACCCTCTACTGGTCAGGCAGGCCTGCATCAGAAAGACAGCTCTCAGGCATGGGCTTCATGGTGAAGACCCCCATTGCGACTAAGTTGGAAAACCTACCAATGGGTCACTCCGACCGCATCATGTCCATGCGCCTCCCACTGAGACACCAGCAATACGTCACCCTTCTCAGTGTGTACTCCCCAACCCTCCTGGCAGAGCCTGCAGAAAAAGACAAGTTCTACTCTGACCTGCGCAGCTTCCTGCAGAGCACCCCTGCAGACGACAAAGTCATCATCCTTGGCGACTTCAACGCCAGAGTGGGCCAAGACTCTGAAGCCTGGAAAGGAGTCCTCGGCAAGCATGGCGTTGGGAACTGCAATGACAATGGTCGCCTACTGTTGGAGCTCTGTGCAGAGCAGCAACTTGTCATCACTAACACTACTTTCCAGCAAAAGGACAGTCGAAAGACCACCTGGATGCATCCTCGCTCCAAGCACTGGCACCTTATCGACTATGTCCTAGTGCGTCAGAGGGACCGCAGTGACGTCCTCCTCACCAGAGTGATGCCCAGCGCAGAGTGCCACACTGACCACCGCCTTGTTCGCTGCAAACTCAGGCTCCACCTCAAGCTGAAACCCAAGAAAGGGCCCCCCCCCCAAGAAAAAGCTTGATGTTGCCAGCCTTCAGCGTGACAACAAGAAAGCTGCCCTTCAGGCCGATTTACAGCGCATGCTCAGAGACACAGTTGATCCAGCAGACTCCTCCCCTGAAACACTCTGGGAACAACTGAAAACTGCTATTGTAAAATCCTCTGTGGAAGTCTTGGGCTTTGCTAGAAAGAGGAACAAAGACTGGTTTGACGAAAACGACGTAGAGATCCAGGAACTTCTAGCACAAAAAAGAGCCGCCCACCAGGCCCACCTAGCCCAGCCTTCCTGCCCTGTGAAGAAGTCTGCCTTCCGCCTCATCTGCAGCAGTCTCCAGCTCAAGCTTAGAGAGCTCCAGAACGAGTGGTGGTCCAGACTCGCACAGAGGACCCAGCTCTGCGCTGACAACGGTGACTACAGGGGCTTCTATGAAGCACTGAAAGCAGTGTTTGGCCCTAGGCACCTGGTACAAAGTCCCCTGCGAAGCGCTGATGGACAGGCACTCCTCACAGATAATACCTCCATCTTGAACCGCTGGTCGGAATACTTTTAGGACCTCTTCGGCGCTGAACGCACTGTTCAAGAAACAGTCATCCTCCAAATCCCACACCTTCCACTAAATGTTGAATTGGACGAACCGCCCACCGCCGAAGAGACCCTCAAAGCCATCCACCAGCTCAAGAGTGGCAAAGCAGCAGGCATTAACGGAATCCCGCCAGAGATCTGGAAACATGGAGGCCCAGCACTGCACAACAAGCTCCACGACCTCTTTCTCTGCTGCTGGGAAAAAGGAACACTACCAAAGGATCTCCGTGATGCAGTCATCATCACCCTGTACAAGAACAAAGGAGAGAAGTCTGCCTGCTCTAATTATCGTGGAATTACCCTGCTGTCCATTGCCGGGAAAATTCTCGCAAGATTGCTCCTGAATCGGCTGGTACCTGCCATCGCTGAAGACCACCTCCCAGAGGGCCAGTGTGGCTTCAGAGCCAACAGGAGTACCACCGACATGGTCTTTGTGCTGAGACAGCTTCAGGAGAAGTGCCGCGAGCAGAACAAAGGGCTGTACGTAACGTTTGTCGACCTAACAAAAGCGTTTGACACTGTGAGCAGGCAAGGTATGTGGCAGATCCTGGAGCGACTAGGTTGTCCCCCAAAGTTCCTCAACATGATCGTCCAGCTCCACGAGGACCAGCAAGGCCAGGTCAGACTAAACAGTGACCTCTCAGAACCATTTCCCATTCGCAACGGCGTGAAGCAAGGCTGCGTGCTGGCACCGACCCTCTTCACCATCTTCTTCAGCATGATGTTAAAGCAGGCCACAGTGGACCTCGACGATGATGATGCAGTGTACATCAGGTATCGTCTCGATGGCAGCCTGTTCAACCTCAGACGACTGCAGGCCCACACGAAAACCCTAGACCAACTGATTCATGAGCTGCTCTTCGCTGATGACGCTGCCCTCGTTGCACACACAGAGAGAGCATTGCAGCGCATTACGTCCTGCTTCACAGATGCCGCCCAGCTCTTTGGACTTGAGGTCAGTCTGAAAAAGACAGAGGTCCTTCATCAGCCAGCACCCAAGGAAGAGCATCGCCCTCCCCACATCACCATCGGCGAGTCCGAACTGAAGTCTGTACACCAGTTTACCTACCTCTGCTGCATCATCACGTCAGACGCCAAGCTGGACAAGGAGCTGGACAAAAGGCTGGCAAAAGCGAACAGTGCTTTCGGGCGACTATTCAAGCGGGTGTGGCACAATCAACAGCTGAAAAAAGGCACCAAGATCAGCGTGTACAGAGCTGTCGTCCTCACCACCCTGCTGTACGGTTCCAAGTCCTGGGCCTTCTACCGCAGCCAACTACGACTCCTCGAACGCTTTCACCAGCGCTGCCTGCGTAGCATCCTCAGCATTCACTGGAGTGACTATGTCACCAACGTTGAGGTCCTTGAACAGGCGGAAACTGTGAGCATCGAGGCTTTGCTGCTGCGGACACAGCTTCGCTGGGCGGGGCACGTCTCCAGGATGGAGGATCATCGCCTACCCAAGATCACTCTGTTCAGCGAGCTCGCCACTGGACACCGAGACAGAGGGGCACCAAAGAAGAGATACAAAGATGGTCTCAAGAAGTCACTTAGTGCCTGCCAAATCGACCACCGCCAGTGGTCTTCGCTTGCTGCGGACCGTGACCCCTGGCGCTCCACCATTCACAAGGCAGCCATCTCCTTTGAGGACTCTCGCAGAGCTAACCTTAAGGACAAGCGGCTCAGAAGAAAAAACAGAGTTGTCGTAACTCAGAACCCTGACCAGACCTTCCCCTGCAGCCACTGCAGTCGAACCTGCCTGTCCCGGATTGGCCTCCGCAGCCACGAAAATGCTTGCAGACGACGTGGGCAAGCCCTATAGAATCTTCGTTTGCGAAGTCAAGCCATGATGAGATAACAGGTTCTGAATGCTGTCCGTCTGACCTAACAATAATATATCCAAAAGAACACACCACTTGGTCACTCAACTTTACAGTCTTTGGTAATGACTCTGGAACAGGACCTTCATACGGTACAACCAGTGATTCAAAATCAGCATACACTACAAATGGCAGCTTTTGTTGATTCCCATAGTTTTTGAAATATACTTGACTACCAGGATCAGGGTACTTAAGTACAGTTTGTATGTCATCAGCTGACCTACAATGTAAAACATGTTTATGTGCTACTGCAATAGAAGAAAACCTTTGTAAACATCTCTTACACACTTCCTGTTTCCTACCATATTTTGATACATGATTATGAATTAGACGTGACATTTACAAATTTGGTATAGTTAGATACACGTTCAGGTTTTGATTTTACAAAGTGTAGTTTAGCAAGCACACACCACATGAAACAATGGTTTTCATTGTTCTGTATATTGACTACTGCCTTTTTGTTTGCAACCTCTGTTGGCAGTGGTATCCATGATTTACCTAATATAGGATGATACCTTGACTGCTTTAGTTGTAGTTCATGTACATGTCCTTTGTGCCAACCAGACCCCTTCATTTTTGCACTGTCAATTGCTTGGAGGAAGTCAGGTAATAGTCTGTCTCTAAACACGTTCTCAAATTCCCTTCTTGTGTTAACTGTGTGTTGTCTTGTAGAGATATATGATACAATCACTTCACCGTCTACTCTAGTAAATTCTATTTTAGCAACAATCTGAATCTTTACACTGCCTGTAAGAAGATTATCTTGTATGACAGAAAAAGAGTTTTCTATTGATTCATAGACATTATTAGTATTGGATATAGGCAAGTTTGTTGTGTGAAACACATTACGTAGGCTTGATGAGCCTGATGAGCTTTGAGCATTGTCCGTCATTTTTATTTGTCTGACAAAATAATAAATGAAAAAATATTACTGCTGGCTCACCTTGTGTAATACCATTTTATTAACTGTAACACTGTTAATATAAACATTTAGTTTATGTAGTTGATTAAATATGCTATAACAAACTTCCCCTAACCAACCATAGTTGGTATCATCAACTTTAAAAGTAGGTGTCTTTAAATCAACTCTCATGCACTCCACATCTGGAAGCTCATCAACATAATCCAAAGTCACACTATATGCAGCATATATTTCCGATGGTGCTGAAAGGCTTATGTAAGTCTGTTTGGGTGATGTTATTAAATCAGTAAAGTGTACAACATCTTTGAAGCAGTGTGAGATATCAATCACTTGTATGATTTGTCCGTCTGTCATTTTTTATTGGACAAACAAATGTATAAATTAATTTACTAACCCATACCCTGTGGGCTGATCTGTCTTTAAAATGAGCTTTAGATGCTTAGTTGATTTCAGTTTATTTTTCACATCATCCCGTTCATGCTTATTTGGTATAACATCATTTTCTCTGAGGCAGTCTTCAAAGCTGTCACGATCCTTACAGTAAAACAAACAGATAAACTTTAACTGTTCTCAAAAATCTTTCAGTACAGCATTATATTAATTTTCTGAGTGAGAATCCATACACTGATGTTTGCATGTTTGCCACTGAAAGCAAGTCCTGCTAATGTGTTTCTCTTTTTGACAATGTCTTTCTCTGCAGAACAGTCATCAACTATAAACAATGTTGTCTGTCCTTCAAATTGCTTTTAAAAATATTGTAGGTAGTCATTCAGTTTTTTCTCAGGGTCGACTAAGTAAATGTTGTTGTCAGTCCAAATGAATAAATGGTTGTGATAAGCTTTGTTGTGTTTGATTGTAGGACAGAATATTACTATGTTTTCAAAGTGGTGTATGTATCTTGTTTGTAATAGGTTAAGAACAAATTCAGTTTTACCACACCCTGTGGCACCACAAAACAATCCACAGTGTGGGTCGAGTGTCATTAAGTTCATTTTAATACACAATATAATTTAATACATGAGACCCTTTAGTCTGCACTCTTCTATGCTCAGTTGTGCGTCATATATCAAATATAAATATATATTTATGGCTGCAGCGGATTCAACCTTTTTTTGTATCTGAATTGTAATCCCGTCACTGCCATTTTCAACCTTTCGACCTGACCCATGAAGATAATCATCATCTGTACTACGAAGGTCTAGCCAAAGAGCATACTTATTTGTAAGGTATTGACCAATCCTTACGTCATACAGATGTAAATCTTTGCATGCAATGTTTGCAGGTTTATCTCTAATCCTTCCACCCGCAAAATACTTTGTGATCTCATCGTAGTGTTGATAAGGTAACAAACCTGAAGCGTACACTTGATTAGGACGGCCTTCGATTGTACAAGACAAATGTGTAATCTTTGGATTGTAGAATTTTTCTGAATCCCTTTTGTATGGAGCCGCTGGTTCAACAAACAACGTGAGTATGCCTTTCAGTGACTTGGCAGGTGTGTTCAAGTTTATGTTCCACATCGGGTCGCTCTTGTCTTTGGGTATTAAACTATGTCTAATCACCCTGTCATAATAAATCGGCAGTTTTGTCTTGTACTGATTTTGAATGAGAGTAGCTAAATAATCATGTGTGACAATTTCATACTCCAAAGAAATGTTAGAGATCTTATATGTTGCACTGGGATCAGATGATTTAATAATTTTGGAGTAGTCATTGAAAGTTAGTTCAAAACTCAGACGGTCATTCAGTGCTCCTTGGTAATAAGGCAAATGTGCTGTCAGGATTTCAAACTCAAGTGGAATGTAAAATCTGGTTCCATATGTTTCGGCCATTATAACTTCCTTGGCTGCTGATGTTGATTTATCTGCTGCGTCTATTCAAAGTTTACCAACGTTATCTGTCTGTATGCCTTGGTAAATATGATCTTCTCGTTCTTCTCGTGTAAGCCAAAGATCTTTGTAACAGTAAAACACATCAGCATCGTCAAGACTAAACACTTCCTGTCCTTCAAGTTTTACTTTAATAGTTCTAACAATTGCTCTGCCAAGATTGTTAACTAGTGTTCTGTTTACATCTGCGTCTGATGTTAGTTCAATATTAAATGCTAGGCGTGCAGTGCCAGGAACAATAACGTCACTGGGGCCTAAATTTGGAAACTTGACTGTAAGTGTTTGGTTCTGGTCTATGGTACTTGGATTGTTTGTGATGACAATTGATTGTCTAATGCCCTTAACACCAAGAGGCTCACATAGTTTTCTGTATGGGTCTAACTTTGATCCGTAAGATGTTGTCATTTTTATTATGCACAATAAAAAAGATTAAATTAATAAAACAATGGCAGCGGGAGGATTTGGTCATGAAGATTTTGAAATGGATGACATGAATGTCTCAGATACCAGTATCACAGATATGTCTGGAATGGTAACTAGTAGTAGTATGTATCATGAACTGTTAAAAGACAAAGTAAACTCATTTTATGACAGTGTTGGAGTGCGCCCAGATGTAATAGATCCTAATCAGTTTAAATATGATAAAGGACACTTATTTGTAAATATGGACAGAGGGGAAATATATATAACACATAAAAATAATCCTTCTAAGTTTAGAGCTTTAAGTACAATTAAAGGAGAAGTTGGTGGTAACTCTGGGTTGGCAAGGTACCTTGGAATTGGAGGGTCTCCTGTCATGCCAAGACTTGTTAGTGCCCTTCACGACACACAAACAAGGTTACCAACAGGGCAAGAAATTGAAATGGCACCAGTAACAAGCCTACCAGAAATAGCAAGCACAGTGATACAAGAAACCTCATTTATTGAAGGACAAATAAATGATGCTATGAAAACAATAGATGATCCACCTTTGTCAATGCGGGAGATTATGGGCTTGGATAAATCACTGCAGACAATAAGAGGTGAGATGGTGAATAATGTAGCCAAACTAGGTGAGCTTGATAAACACATAGAACATGAAAAAGAAAAACTGGCTACCGCAGACAATGGGAATCTTGACACAGAAATGAAAGAAAGAATCCAACACAGATTAAATGATTTGCAGATAGAAAGATCAGGAAGGTTAGAAACAATTAGTATTGGAAGAGAAAAACTGAAAACGTCAACAGGATTAGAGAAACTATTCAGAAAACACTTCACAAAGACACTACTGTGGGTGAGAGATTGAAAACACTTTTCAGAGAACAGGGTATCACAATTGCAAGTTTAATTACTGCTCTTGGGTTTATTATCAGTACTGTTGTGTTAGCTGTCTCCGGGGTTGGTGTTGTTGGGGGTCCAGCACCTCCAGGTCCACCAGGCCCACCGGCCCCAACAGACCCAAAAGATTTACAGTCATGGGTAAAGAAACAACTGTCTCACATATCAGACTTGCTTAAGAAATTGGCTCTGAAAGCAATGGACGCTTTGCCTGGTATATTAGGCACAGTTGTCAGTTGGATGATTAGTACTACAGCAAAGGTAGTAGGATTTATGGCAGAACATGTGTGGATCTTTTTGGTTACAGTAGGAGGGTTAATGGTGCGTTATTTAATGAAACAGATAAAGAAGTAATATACCTAATCCAGTGAGGCCTATTACCAATGCAGTTCTCTCTGACTCATGTGTGTCAGGGGTTGGTGTTGGATCCGGGGCTGATTGTACTGGTTGTATAGGTGCCGGTGTTGGGGCCAGGGCCGGGGGTGTTACCATCTGTAATGATTTTAACGTCTGAACATGTGTGGTTGTGGCCCCCAAGTTTACAGATTGATTGAGTCCTAATTTTTGATCACGACCTGCAACAATGATTTCATTATTATAATTTGTGATTGTCCCCATTTGGAGTTGAAGGTCAGACGGTAACATGTATAACCCGATGCCAACTACAAAGTCAACTTTTGATCTCGCATATCTGAGAACGTCTTGATAACGTTGTATTCTAGATGGGAGATCAACCACTGAATTAATTGAATCTTCAAGATTTGCAAGAAACTGTTTTTGTGCTTCAAATTTGCCACTCCCATTTAATATATTTGATTTTGTTAGTGATTGTGCTCCTAGTATACACCAGACATATGTTCTGATAGACTCATTTACGCGCTCAACTCCCGCTTGAGTAAACCCATCACTCCTGCTAAAACAAATGTGGTCCAGGCATTAGACTGTTTCTGTTCTATTGATCCTAACCAGACTTGTGATTTTGATGAGAATGAAGTGTAACCAGGGTAGTAATCTTGTGGGTATTGTCTGTGACTCATAGCGTAATACAATGTACCCATGCCGTTGTGATCATCAAGTTTTTGTGTAAAGTCATACCTCGGACTGATGTTAAATTCATTACATATACGTTCAAATGCTTTCATATCCATGGGGTTGTTAAACCTGTTAAAACTGGATTCAGTGGGCAGTGGTGTATGGAGTTCTGACAAAATACGTCTAAGCTGGTAGTACGTGTCAAAACGATACACGGACCTAATAAGTTTGTTTGAGTGATTCAAGTGGTCTGTAAATGAAACACCACAGCCTGTAGTTGAGCATAGTATGGCAAAGTTGAGTTGGTTTTGAAACATCTGTAGTGGACTTGAGGACCACTTTCTTGCAGTAGTATCATCTGTTATTGGAGGGTTTAGGTAATGATCAAAGGGATTTGGTACTTTCACTTGAAATAAATCTTGTTTGTTTACAGCTATGTCTAGTTGATTTAGTTGAATTATTTTCTGTTCATAAGTAGGTGCAACATTGTATTTAGCATCCACATTATATTGAAATGCATTTGTTGTGGTAATGGTTGGTGATTTAAATTCCATCCTTCTTTTTATATGAGATAATAAAAATGTTTATTACCGTAACCAATCTTGACACAAGGAAACCAGTGTGGTTAACTAATCGGATTGATAATCGAGATGGTAGCAAGACTGTAGCTATCCATGAAATGTTTTATACAGTAAAGTGGTTTAATGTTACAGATGATATAAATTATTATGTATCTGTTAGTGATGATTCCTCTCCTATTGAGAACCATAAAATAACTTCTGGGTATTATGACTTTTGTATATTAGCTGAATGGTTTCAAAGTAAAATAAAAATTAAAGCAACTTTAAATCCAGCTAACTTACTTGTTACATTAGAATTTTCTTCTGAGCGTAGGATAACATTTTCAGATGATCTTCTATTATTACTTGGTTTAATAAATGAAACTGAAGCTAAATCAAGGCTTTGGAAAATAGAGATGATTGATGGAAAAATAATTGGAAAATATCCTGTTCATTTGTCAGTACATACAGTACTAAATGTTCATTTGAAAGAACTAAACACAACTGAAAATGTACACAATGGAAACCATCAACTTTGTTGAGATGTGTGCCAACTGGAACTGCTCCCTATTGTGAAAGTGTGATTGCTAGATTTCCTAATTTACAGTTTAAGAAATTAGGTTCTAGTTTCTTTGAGTCACTGTGTATATCTGTAACTAATCAGGATAACAAACCAGTTGTAATGCATGATTTTAGCGTTGTGTTGGAAATTAAATAATTTTATTTTTGTTTATAAAAATGAGTGCTGGTCCAAAGCCGAGAATCATACCATTTGCATGTCCAGTAACAGAGTTGAAAGATTTGGCAGACATACAGGATTTTGAGAAGGAATGGGAAATTGGAGAAATATATGGTTTTGAACTTGATTTGACTGGTATGTACAAGAGGAAAGTAATTGTCGACATGAAAGACGGTCAAAAACAGATTCCTAAACTTGGTCAGCTGCGTGATGTTACTGTACCAGTTCCAGTAAATAACGTGCCTTACAACTTATTACATGTAGGTAATAAGTGGGTAGTTTCACCTGTGTCGCCTGCGCCTATGCCAGCACCCACAATTGACTGGGACATAAAGTTTGAATTTATTAGTCCTTATGTATACACTGATGAAGGCGCCTTAGCGTTTAGGAAAGTTGTTAACTCTGGGCCGCTGATTGTAAGTCTTGTTCCAAGCTTTGCTCCGGACAACAATAGCAGAGATAAACTGAAAGTTGAAAATTATGAAAAACGGAGATATCTTCTTACGCACAGGAAGGGCAGGTCTGATACTTCTGTTGTGTTTGCACCAGAAAACTTTCTGATTGCAAGAGAAGCGACAATAGTATTTGAAATTATCATGAAATCTGTAACTACTGCGAAAGAGGCAAATATTGCACAGGGAATAAAACTTACATGGGATGAAACAGTATCAGAATCAACAAAGATCTTTATTGCTATTAGAAAAAATGTAGATGTTTTTGAAGTTTCGAGCAGTGTTCTAGATGTCAAGATATTAGTCGACAAAATAACTTTTGTTCATCTAAGTTACATAAACCTTGAACACATTGATCTTGTTTCATTTTATTATGCCAGCAAATTGTATACTTTTGACGAGTTGCAAAATGTAATCATTGATTAAATAAAAAATATTTGTCAATAAAAAATGGTTAAATTCTATCCAATACTACCGACGCTTGAGCCGACTGAATCAATGCTTGTGCCTGATCCACATGCAACAGCTGTACCAATTGCATCAGATAAAACACTACAGGGAGACAATCCAGACCAAAAAGGTGACTGCCAAGCGTGTAATATGCAAAGAAGTACCCAACGGAGAAAGAAAGAAACACGCTTAGAAAAGACGGGTACAACACAATTTAATTTCCTTCTGCCATTGAAGATAAGTAGCGGCTAATCTCTATGTTTGTTTGTTTGTCTATTTTGACAAAGGGTATTTACCCGAAATATTAATAAATTGTGTTGTACCCGTCTTTTCTAAGCGTGTTTCTTTCTCCGTTGGGTACTACAGGGAGACGCATTTCGTTTAATAAATATTACAGAAGCAATTAAATATTTGGAAAGTGAAGAGGCGAGGTACTCCAGATGTAAGAGACGGTATAAGACCGTTTTCAATTCTGTTCAAAACACTTCTATGGCTGTTGGTGCAGTTTCAGCTGGTTGTTCTGTGGGGGGTATTGTTCTGTTTGCCACAGGAATTGGAAGTTTAATAGGAATTGCAGTTGAGGGTATTAGCGTTGCTACATGCCTGGCTTGTTTTGGTTTGGAGGCCATAAACAAAAGATTTCATACGAAATTACAGAAACATGAAGCATTGAGTACACTGGCTGGTGCAAAGCTGAGCAGTATGAAACTTATTACCAGTAAGGCATTAAATGATAATTTTATTGATGACGACGAATTTAAGCGAGTCCAGGATGATTTAAATAATTACAAAAAACAGAAGTCTGAAATACAAAATAAAATGCGTAGTCAATCTCCTGTAAATGTTGAAGAACTAAAAGCTAGTTTTTTAGAGATGGGAAAACAGATCGGAGTTCAGGAAACCACAGAAAAACTACACAATCTTTTAAGCAAATAAAAATCAGATTTGGTAATCAATCAATATTTTTGTCATATGCTTCATTTACACCACTTGTGCCTGATTGTTTAGCCCCATCTGCACCACCGCCAGAGTACTACTGAGAGAAAAAAAAGTTTTTTTATTTGTCCTTGTATCTTGACAAATCTGACCGAGTAAGTTGTGACTTAAGTCAAGTTGTTGTAAGAACTTATAAGAACTTACAGTAAGAAATTAATAAGTTCTTATGGTAAGTAATTAATAAGTTCTTATGATAAGTAACTTAAAGGTTACCTCTGCAGGTTCCTAAAAGTTAGTTGTAACTTGTTAATAAGTATAAAGTTCTACTTGAGAAAATCGACTCTGACAGTGGTGTGTGTAAAATGTCATTAGTTTATTACAGAGTGCACTATCAGGATTTTGGGTTGATTTGAGAGAAACGGCAGTGTGGACGTTAAGGACTTTAATTAGTTAATTAATGGGGTCAACTTAAGACAATGGGTAATTGTCTTAGGAATGTTCTTTCTTATATCATTGATATATTAATTAACTCAGGTGTTAATTTTTGCTTTAGTCATGAATGGCATTGGTTTTGGAAATCTTTATTTTCACCGAGTAAGATAGAGTAGATCCGGAAAAAAATGGGCAGTGCGGTCATAATGAGCATTTGTTATCAAAAAACGTAAAATAATGAAGACAAAAAAAATTGGTCAAGTAAAGTACATTGGACAGATGGGTCCCCTCAGCTTGGGGGAGCGCGTGTCTGACAGATGGGTCGCCTCAGCTTGTGGAGCGCGTGTCTGACAGATGGGTCTCCTCAGCTTGGGGAGCGCGTGTCTGACAGATGGGTCCCCTCAGCTTGGGGAGTGCGTGTCTGACAGCCATTCGTGCCATATGAGCCTAACGATCGATCTTTTCGCCGCGCGTGCAACCTGCCAACACACAAACACAATTTTGTTGACGGTGGTCGGTCAGTTGCGCATGCGGTGGCGCAGGGGGTGTTCCGGCGCATCCATGAAAAGGTGGACTGGTCAGGCCCCTCAGTCTCAGATTCTCGCGTACACTACATTTTGAAACTGAGTACCATGGTGTTCTGCGAAAGCCTGAAGGCTTTGTGTCACTACAGGGGCGGATCCAATGGTGTCTCGACGGGGAGGGGGTGATGGACGGGATAGGGCGGCCCTATAATTTAATGCCGATGAATGTGTTCAGGACTCCAACATCAGTTTCCACACCAGGCTGATTCATTTCATGTGACGCGAGACGGGATCAGTAGGGACCTACTATATTTGTGTGTCTTAGTTATGCACTTCGTATGTAAATTATGCAGTGGTATGTGCTGTGATGTTAATGGATCAGCAGGGCCCTACTATATTTGTGTGTCTTAGTTATGCACTTTGTATGTAAATTATGCAGTGGTATGTGCTGTGATGTCAACGTGCCGCCATACGCCTAAACCTTGGTATCGTACTGAAAAGGGGTTTTAACGGCTAATAAATAGGGGAGGGAGGGGGGGGGGGGTTACACAACCAAAATAACTGTTGGGAAGCAGTTAGTAATGGAACAGTTACAAGCACTGGAAAAGTGTGTAATACATGTTTAAATAAATGCATGGTGACGTGATTTAGACTCGTTGACAAACATCATGAACACACTGTCAATTAACCCCTTTACCGCAGACAAAAGTGAATACACCCAAACTACAAGGGACATTAAACCTCGTGAGCCCCCGCTGATGTTGTAAGCCTGTACAATCGGATGTCAACAGGAGTCATCCCGAAATATGAAATCTCATAAACGGATATGAACCCTGCGGATATGAACCCTGCGGATATGAACCCCTGCGGATATGAACCCTGCGGATATGAACCCCTG
Source organism: Semisulcospira habei (assembly GCA_036245525.1). Lineage (NCBI taxonomy): Eukaryota > Metazoa > Mollusca > Gastropoda > Semisulcospiridae > Semisulcospira > Semisulcospira habei. Next base: position 215,528,842 of record BTPG01000005.1, on the reverse strand, counting down.
CAGCCACCGGGACTCATGGGAATAAATGCCTCATGCTGACAAGGTGTTGCCTCATTGACATGCACAGTTTGAGGTACTTCACAGTTAGGAGGACGCGCGCCGCAATGATCGGGTGGATCCAGAGTTGTTACTGACTGGACGTCCTTACTACAAAGGGACGCAACCGAACGTCTTTCCTTACTATCAAGGGGCTGAACCTACTGTCTTTGACCTGATTCTGATTTAGGAATACTCCTTGTGGCCGCTGTCTGCCAAAAGACATTGATTCTCATGAGCACCTCCAGCCCATAGATGTTTATAGAATCTTTGTCTTTCAAATAGGATGGATGGATAAGCTGCGGTCCTTCATAATGATGGGGGACGGGGTAGGTGGTGGGGTGAAGGGGATTGACAGGTCTGTGAGAGATTATGGTTCGTGGCCGATATGCTTGGCCGCCCGCATGAACAAAATGCACGCGACGAATTTGATTTACCATTGTCTGACAACAACTCACGACATGCACCATATCTCAAGAACCATTGGACCTACGCAGTCCAAATTTTAGATAAAACTATTTTACCACATCACTAGCAAGACCTCATTAACCACAGGCCCGATTTCATTAACACTTTATTTGATGATATTTTGACTTAACCCCTTCAAAGCGGGGAAACTCTCAACAGGATCCATCTGCAAGAGACATAGATCCTCATGAGCCCCCGCGGTTACAGTGGCACATGAGGGTAATGGTTCTTGCTTACATAACGTTTAATTCATATATTTATTGGACGGATTGGGTTCTTTGGGACTAAATTCTGAGTTCATCTGTTCAAAATGCCTGGACATCCTTACCACAAAGGGACGCAACCAAATGTCTTTCCTTACTATAAGCGCGCCGCAATGATCGGGTGGATCCTGAGTTGTTACTGCCTGGACGTCCTTACCACAAAGGGACGCAACCAAACGTCTTTCCTTACTATAAGAGGGCTGAACCTACTGTTTTTGACTTGATTCTGATTTAGAAATACTCCTTGTGGCCGCTGTCTGCCAAAAGACATTGATTCTCATGAGCACCTCCAGCCCATAGATGTTTATAGAATCTTTGTCTTTCATATAGGATGGGTGGATAAGCCGCGGTCCTTCATAATGATGGGGGACGGGGCAGGTGGTGGGGGGAGGGAATTGACAGGTCTGTGAGAGATTATGGTTCGTGTTGGATATGCTTGGCTGCCCGCATGAACAAAATGCACGCGACAAATTTGAATTACCACTGTCCGACAACTCGCGACATGCACGATATCTCAAAAACCATTGGAGCTATTCAGTCCACACTGTAGATAATACAATTTTACCACATCACACATTGCCATCAATCATTATTGCGCCTCAACCTCACGGTCAAGGTCACAGCTGTCATAGTTCACAAACCGCTGTACTGATTTGCTCTGAATTTTTAGGAAATGATGCCGTACCCTAATATTAGGTGTTATTAACAGAATGAATTCACTACCTATCAGGTGAAATTCGCAGAGGCCATATTTGTGTGAGCCTTTGTGCCGGCAATACCTCATAAACCACGAGCCCGATTTCATTACCACTTTATTTGATGATTTGTTAACTTAACCCCTGCACAGCGGGGAAACTCTCGTAATGGTTTTCGGAATTATCAAAGTGAACGTAGTGACCCAGAAAAGCAAAGTTCTAAATTATGGAAGAGCGCTTTACCATTTGGAAAACATAACAGTTTTGGACGGGCAAGATTTTATAAAAAATGCGTTCGAGTCTTGACTAGCAAGACTCCACGTGCCCGCCTTCCCTCATAACGGGAATCACCATTTTTGGGGAGTCAGTCTGGGGACTTTGCCAGATTTGTCATTTGCTATGCTATAATTAAAAAGGGAAAGGACTTCCATCTCTCGCTGATTTCGTCCTGTGGGGGAGGGGGGGGGGGGTGAGTGAGGACGGGGAGGGGGGGGGGGAGGGAGACAGTTTCTGCTTGTCGCCGTTGCTCGCGCTTCTCTCACCCCATCCATCCACTATGTCGGACCGCGCCACAGAGTGCAGCGCCTCGGGAAGGGTCAAGGCCTCCCCTACCGGTCTGTTCTGTTCCTACTCCATGCGAGTCCCAGTCCAAGGCCTTCACTACCGCTCTATTCTGTTCCTACGCCATGCGAGTCTCTGTCCAAGGCCTCTACTACCGGTCTGTTCCTACTCCATGCGAGTCCCAGTCCAAGGCCTCTACTACCGCTCTGTTCCTACTCCATGCGAGTCCCAGTCCAAGGGCTCTACTACCGCTCTGTTCCTACTCCATGCGAGTCCCAGTCCACGACCTCCCCTACCGCTCTGTTCCTACCCCATGCGAGTCCCAGTCCAAGGCCTCTACTACCGCTCTGTTCCTACCCCATGCGAGTCCCAGTCCAAGGCCTCTACTACCGCTCTGTTCCTACCCCATGCGAGTCCCAGTCCAAGACCTCTACTACCGCTCTGTTCCTACTCCATGCGAGTCCCAGTCCACGGCCTCCCCTACCGCTCTGTTCCTACCCCATGCGAGTCCCAGTCCAAGGCCTCCGCTTCTTTTTGGTTTTGGTATTTTACGTTTTAGGTTTTTTCCTCCCCTTAACACAACCTTTTTCCGTCCTCTTAATGGTGCGTCGGTAGTCTATTTGTATTTGACTTGGGGGTGTGTATTTAGTATTTTCAAAGTTTCCGTGAAGGTGCTATGCCAGGATTCGGGGGGAGGGTTGATGAGACTGTGTAGCGTTATGGGGGATGGAGGGTGTTCCTCACTGTTCGTCAGTTGTTGTGCAGTCCAGGAGGATGTGTTCGGATTTGCCATTTTTCTGGCGGCTTTCCTTTATAACGGGCGCCGCCGTTTTTCCCAGGTTTCCCTGTACAAAGGCCGCCTAGGTCAATTTGTTTTAAACTTTACTTTGTAAAGAGAACTTCGGACCTTGCCATTTGTTTAGAGGATTTCTTTCACCAAAAGCCTTGGCAACTTTGTCATTTTTTGGATAGATAGATACATAGCTAGTAGCACTACGCTACGCCTGAATACTGTGTGACCAGCAGACAATAGGTTGTTCTCAAACGGCCTCAAGCCACGCATTTGTTTTAATCTTGTCACTTTACCATTACTAGTACTGCAATATAGTCGGTGACAAATCTGACTTTCCTTTCTCGTGTTTTATTGTAGTTAGTACTGAGTGCGAGTGACTGTGTGTGTCAGTGTGAAGGCATCCTGACACAACACAAACATCAACAGACATATCCACCGGTCACACAAACACAGCACACTGCCAGCTACACTACAAAATTTGCTGTCAGAGGCTAGGTGAAGCGACATTAAACAGGTGTTTATTTAGAGATGGCATTAAAAGCCTGTACCTGCTTTTTGTGAAGAAATCGTGAAATGGCAATTACTGGGCGCTGCCTGTGGACGTTGTGCTTGCTGCTATTTGTTGTGACAACAACTGAGGAACATGAACTTGGCGGGCAGTTTAGGTCAAAACCAATAAGATACCACGAGAAACGATGCCCGCCATGAGCACGCACGTGTTGGAGAAAGAGAGCGGTCAGACAGATGATAGTAATGGGAACGGTGCCATGCACAATGCACGTGACTAGAGTAATGGGAACGGTGCCATGCACAATGCACGTGACTAGAGTAATGGGAACGGTGCCATGCACAATGCACGTGAAAAGAGTAATGGGAACGGTGCCATGCACAATGCACGTGACAAGAGTAATGGGAACGGTGCTATGCACAATACACGTGACAAGAGTAATGGGAACGGTGCCATGCACAATGCACGTGACAAGAGTAATGGGAACGGTGCCATGCACTATGCACGTGACTAGAGTAATGGGAACGGCGCCATGCACAATGCACGTGACTAGAGTAATGGGAACGGTGCCATGCACAATGCACGTGACTAGAGTAATGGGAACGGTGCCATGCACAATGCACGTGACTAGAGTAATGGGAACGGTGCCATGCACAATGCACGTGACTAGAGTAATGGGAACGGTGCCATGCACAATGCACGTGACTAGAGTAATGGGAACGGCGCCATGCACAATGCACGTGACGTGGCACGTGGACGCTGAAGACAAAGTTACATTTGAAAGAGTAATTGCACCGGAAACACTTGTAGAAACCCGGCATGTCCACTCCATGCCATCAAGGGGCGTTAATTCGTGTAAGCTTCTTGCGGATGGAGCGAACTGGCTGAACCGCTGTGAATACGTGAATTGCGTGCATTTGTTACATTCTTCTGATTTAAGGATGACGTCTGTTGCAGTGAACATTACATGCCCCGAGGGACGGTTCCAATGCAGCAGTGGACGATGTTTGCATCTGTCGTGGCGCTGTGATGGCGATAAACACTGCCCGGACGGCTCGGATGAAATGTACTGTGGTAAGTACAGATACATGTTGAGACAGACGAACGGACGTACCGACAATCTGGCTGGCTTGCTGGCTGCTGACTGACAGACGGACAAAATACAGAATAAGAGGAAGACAAGCGTGTAAAATGTCAGAAGATAACCACAAATAATTCACAGTTAGGATGACGCGCGCCGCAATGATCGGGTGGATCCTGAGTTGATACTGCCTGCACGTCCTTACCACAAAGGGACGCAACCAAATGTCTTTCCTTACTATAAAGGGGCTGAACCTACTGTCTTTGACCTGGTTCTGATTTAGCAATACTCCGTGCGGTCGCTGTCTACCAAAAGACATTGATTCTCATGAGCACCTCCAGCCCATAGATGTTTATAGAATCTTTGTCTTTCAAATAGGATGGATGGATAAGCTGCGGTCCTTCATAATGATGGGGGACGGGGTAGGTGGTGGGGTGAAGGGGATTGACAGGTCTGTGAGAGATTATGGTTCGTGGCCGATATGCTTGGCCGCCCGCATGAACAAAATGCACGCGACGAATTTGATTTACCATTGTCTGACAACAACTCACGACATGCACCATATCTCAAGAACCATTGGACCTACGCAGTCCAAATTTTAGATAAAACTATTTTACCACATCACTAGCAAGACCTCATTAACCACAGGCCCGATTTCATTAACACTTTATTTGATGATATTTTGACTTAACCCCTTCAAAGCGGGGAAACTCTCAACAGGATCCATCTGCAAGAGACATAGATCCTCATGAGCCCCCGCGGTTACAGTGGCACATGAGGGTAATGGTTCTTGCTTACATAACGTTTAATTCATATATTTATTGGACGGATTGGGTTCTTTGGGACTAAATTCTGAGTTCATCTGTTCAAAATGCCTGGACATCCTTACCACAAAGGGACGCAACCAAATGTCTTTCCTTACTATAAGCGCGCCGCAATGATCGGGTGGATCCTGAGTTGTTACTGCCTGGACGTCCTTACCACAAAGGGACGCAACCAAACGTCTTTCCTTACTATAAGAGGGCTGAACCTACTGTTTTTGACTTGATTCTGATTTAGAAATACTCCTTGTGGCCGCTGTCTGCCAAAAGACATTGATTCTCATGAGCACCTCCAGCCCATAGATGTTTATAGAATCTTTGTCTTTCATATAGGATGGGTGGATAAGCCGCGGTCCTTCATAATGATGGGGGACGGGGCAGGTGGTGGGGGGAGGGAATTGACAGGTCTGTGAGAGATTATGGTTCGTGTTGGATATGCTTGGCTGCCCGCATGAACAAAATGCACGCGACAAATTTGAATTACCACTGTCCGACAACTCGCGACATGCACGATATCTCAAAAACCATTGGAGCTATTCAGTCCACACTGTAGATAATACAATTTTACCACATCACACATTGCCATCAATCATTATTGCGCCTCAACCTCACGGTCAAGGTCACAGCTGTCATAGTTCACAAACCGCTGTACTGATTTGCTCTGAATTTTTAGGAAATGATGCCGTACCCTAATATTAGGTGTTATTAACAGAATGAATTCACTACCTATCAGGTGAAATTCGCAGAGGCCATATTTGTGTGAGCCTTTGTGCCGGCAATACCTCATAAACCACGAGCCCGATTTCATTACCACTTTATTTGATGATTTGTTAACTTAACCCCTGCACAGCGGGGAAACTCTCGTAATGGTTTTCGGAATTATCAAAGTGAACGTAGTGACCCAGAAAAGCAAAGTTCTAAATTATGGAAGAGCGCTTTACCATTTGGAAAACATAACAGTTTTGGACGGGCAAGATTTTATAAAAAATGCGTTCGAGTCTTGACTAGCAAGACTCCACGTGCCCGCCTTCCCTCATAACGGGAATCACCATTTTTGGGGAGTCAGTCTGGGGACTTTGCCAGATTTGTCATTTGCTATGCTATAATTAAAAAGGGAAAGGACTTCCATCTCTCGCTGATTTCGTCCTGTGGGGGAGGGGGGGGGGGGTGAGTGAGGACGGGGAGGGGGGGGGGGGTGAGTGAGGACGGGGAGGGGGGGGGGGAGGGAGACAGTTTCTGCTTGTCGCCGTTGCTCGCGCTTCTCTCACCCCATCCATCCACTATGTCGGACCGCGCCACAGAGTGCAGCGCCTCGGGAAGGGTCAAGGCCTCCCCTACCGGTCTGTTCTGTTCCTACTCCATGCGAGTCCCAGTCCAAGGCCTTCACTACCGCTCTATTCTGTTCCTACGCCATGCGAGTCTCTGTCCAAGGCCTCTACTACCGGTCTGTTCCTACTCCATGCGAGTCCCAGTCCAAGGCCTCTACTACCGCTCTGTTCCTACTCCATGCGAGTCCCAGTCCAAGGGCTCTACTACCGCTCTGTTCCTACTCCATGCGAGTCCCAGTCCACGACCTCCCCTACCGCTCTGTTCCTACCCCATGCGAGTCCCAGTCCAAGGCCTCTACTACCGCTCTGTTCCTACCCCATGCGAGTCCCAGTCCAAGGCCTCTACTACCGCTCTGTTCCTACCCCATGCGAGTCCCAGTCCAAGACCTCTACTACCGCTCTGTTCCTACTCCATGCGAGTCCCAGTCCACGGCCTCCCCTACCGCTCTGTTCCTACCCCATGCGAGTCCCAGTCCAAGGCCTCCGCTTCTTTTTGGTTTTGGTATTTTACGTTTTAGGTTTTTTCCTCCCCTTAACACAACCTTTTTCCGTCCTCTTAATGGTGCGTCGGTAGTCTATTTGTATTTGACTTGGGGGTGTGTATTTAGTATTTTCAAAGTTTCCGTGAAGGTGCTATGCCAGGATTCGGGGGGAGGGTTGATGAGACTGTGTAGCGTTATGGGGGATGGAGGGTGTTCCTCACTGTTCGTCAGTTGTTGTGCAGTCCAGGAGGATGTGTTCGGATTTGCCATTTTTCTGGCGGCTTTCCTTTATAACGGGCGCCGCCGTTTTTCCCAGGTTTCCCTGTACAAAGGCCGCCTAGGTCAATTTGTTTTAAACTTTACTTTGTAAAGAGAACTTCGGACCTTGCCATTTGTTTAGAGGATTTCTTTCACCAAAAGCCTTGGCAACTTTGTCATTTTTTGGATAGATAGATACATAGCTAGTAGCACTACGCTACGCCTGAATACTGTGTGACCAGCAGACAATAGGTTGTTCTCAAACGGCCTCAAGCCACGCATTTGTTTTAATCTTGTCACTTTACCATTACTAGTACTGCAATATAGTCGGTGACAAATCTGACTTTCCTTTCTCGTGTTTTATTGTAGTTAGTACTGAGTGCGAGTGACTGTGTGTGTCAGTGTGAAGGCATCCTGACACAACACAAACATCAACAGACATATCCACCGGTCACACAAACACAGCACACTGCCAGCTACACTACAAAATTTGCTGTCAGAGGCTAGGTGAAGCGACATTAAACAGGTGTTTATTTAGAGATGGCATTAAAAGCCTGTACCTGCTTTTTGTGAAGAAATCGTGAAATGGCAATTACTGGGCGCTGCCTGTGGACGTTGTGCTTGCTGCTATTTGTTGTGACAACAACTGAGGAACATGAACTTGGCGGGCAGTTTAGGTCAAAACCAATAAGATACCACGAGAAACGATGCCCGCCATGAGCACGCACGTGTTGGAGAAAGAGAGCGGTCAGACAGATGATAGTAATGGGAACGGTGCCATGCACAATGCACGTGACTAGAGTAATGGGAACGGTGCCATGCACAATGCACGTGACTAGAGTAATGGGAACGGTGCCATGCACAATGCACGTGACAAGAGTAATGGGAACGGTGCCATGCACAATGCACGTGACTAGAGTAATGGGAACGGTGCCATGCACAATGCACGTGACAAGAGTAATGGGAACGGTGCTATGCACAATGCACGTGACAAGAGTAATGGGAACGGTGCCATGCACAATGCACGTGACAAGAGTAATGGGAACGGTGCCATGCACTATGCACGTGACTCGAGTAATGGGAACGGCGCCATGCACAATGCACGTGACTAGAGTAATGGGAACGGTGCCATGCACAATGCACGTGACTAGAGTAATGGGAACGGTGCCATGCACAATGCACGTGACTAGAGTAATGGGAACGGTGCCATGCACAATGCACGTGACTAGAGTAATGGGAACGGCGCCATGCACAATGCACGTGACAAGAGGAGGCTCTGGACGCTGAAGACAAAGTTACATTTGAAAGAGTAATTGCACCGGAAACACTTGTAGAAACCCGGCATGTCCACTCCATGCCATCAAGGGGCGTTAATTCGTGTAAGCTTCTTGCGGATGGAGCGAACTGGCTGAACCGCTGTGAATACGTGAATTGCGTGCATTTGTTACATTCTTCTGATTTAAGGATGACGTCTGTTGCAGTGAACATTACATGCCCCGAGGGACGGTTCCAATGCAGCAGTGGACGATGTTTGCATCTGTCGTGGCGCTGTGATGGCGATAAACACTGCCCGGACGGCTCGGATGAAATGTACTGTGGTAAGTACAGATACATGTTGAGACAGACGAACGGACGTACCGACAATCTGGCTGGCTTGCTGGCTGCTGACTGACAGACGGACAAAATACAGAATAAGAGGAAGACAAGCGTGTAAAATGTCAGAAGATAACCACAAATAATTCACAGTTAGGATGACGCGCGCCGCAATGATCGGGTGGATCCTGAGTTGATACTGCCTGGACGTCCTTACCACAAAGGGACGCAACCAAATGTCTTTCCTTACTATAAAGGGGCTGAACCTACTGTCTTTGACCTGGTTCTGATTTAGCAATACTCCGTGTGGTCGCTGTCTACCAAAAGACATTGATTCTCATGAGCACCTCCAGCCCATAGATGTTTATAGAATCTTTGTCTTTCAGATATGCTGGATGGATAAGCTGCGGTCCTTCATAATGATGGGGGACGGGGAAGGTGGTGGGGGAGGGGATTGACAGGTCTGTGAGAGATTATGGTTCGTGTTCGATATGCTTGGCTGCCCGCGTGAACAAAATGCACGCGACAAATTTGATTTACCACTGTCCGACAACAACTCGCGACACTTGCACGATATCTCAAAAACCATTGGAGCTATTCAGTCCACACTGTAGATAATACAATTTTACCACATCACACATTGCCATCAATCATAATTGCGCCTCAACCTCAAGGTCAAGGTCACAGCTGTCATAGTTCATAAACCGCTGTACTAATTTGCTCTGAAATTGTAGGAAATGATGCCGTACCCTAATATTAGGTGTTATTAACAGAATGAATTCACTACCTATAAGGTGAAGGTCGCAGAGGCCATATTTGTGCCGGCAATACCTCATAAACCACAGGCCCGATTTCATTAACACTTTATTTGATGATATGTTGACTTAACCCCTCCACAGCGGGGAAACTCGCAACATGATCCATCTGCAAGAGACATAAGTTCTAAATTATGGAAGAGCGCTTTACCATTTTGTAAAACATAACAGTTTTGGACGGGCAAGATTTTATAAAAGATGAGTTCGAGTCTTGACTAGCAAGACTCCACGTGCTTTCAAGCGCAGTGTTCATGGCCCGCCCTCCCTCATAACTGGAATCGCCATGTTTGGGGAGTCAGTCTCGGGACTTTGCCAGATTTGCCATTTATTTGCAGATAACTTTAGGAAGGTTTATAATTATGTAATGTTTGAGAACTTTCATTGTTTGGGTTTATGTGTAATGTTTTATGGAAAGCACGTGTCATACGAGTGAAGGTCAAGTGCTTGAATGGTTAGTGGTAGTGTTTTTGTAAACCAAGCAGGGTGGGTATGGGAGGTTAGCTGTTTTAACGACCCACTGGTTTACGTTACTTACGAGGCCGTCTAGGCTACTGCTTTTGTTTTGCATTCGTTTTGGGGGTCGGGACCGGTCGGAGGGCCGACGGGCATCGGGACAACTGACCACGCCTCACTGGACCGGGTGTCGGCGTGGAAGGGGCGCGGTCATCCATACTGCCGGAGCAGCCGTGTCACCGTTGCGCCAGACCAAGCGCCAGGGGGGGGGGGGGGGGGGGAGAGATGATGATTAAACGTTTTTATTCAGGATAAAAAGTTTTAGACATAGCGAGAGCTGGAAGTCCGTATCCTTTAAAAATAGCATAGCATTTAGACATAGCAATGCCTATCTTCCAAACTGTCCTGCTACTCTACACATATAAAAATACATCAGAGAGAGAGAGAGGGAGGGAGGGGGGAGGAGGGAGGGAGGGAGGGAGGGAGGGAGGGAGGGAGAGAGGGAGAGAGGGGGAGAGGGGGAGGGGGAGAGAGAGAGAGAGGACCCGCGAAGCTAAAGGAAGACGGACGGGAGGGATCCACAGGCGTTCGTCGACTCACCACGGTGGCCCCATTTTTATTCGCCTTTCTATTACTCACTCTGTCTTGGTGTAGTTCCATGATTCTTGTATATGAACTGAGTACGTTGTAAATGACGTTTGTCAGCCGTCTGTTCGGAGGACTGTAACCTGACTTTTATTGATATTGTGGAGCAACAGTGCTGCGTAGCGTGAAGGAGTGCTTGTTTCCACCACTCGATGCAATGCTGATGCTGTGGAAGTAGTATTCATTCTGGTTTAACCTTTTTTTCCTTGTTTTTCTTTCTTTTTTTCCGGGAGGGGGGGGGGGAGGAGGGGAAAGGGAGGGGAAGTGTCGGTGGGAAGTGTGGGAAGGATGGAAAATGTTAATGTAATAAGTAATAAAGAGTGAGTGTACGAGTAAAGTAAATGTGTTGTGTTGCTTGTGCTGAGATGTAACCTGTCTTGAGGCAAGACGCTAGGGTTCTTTATCTGTCATCTTCCGCTCTTCTACTGCTAACCTTCATTCTCGCGTATCTCTCTTTAGTCGGGATCTTTGGGGGTTTTACTTCTATTATATCTTTCAGTCTCATCTGTCCCTCTCTAGTCGTGACAAGTACAAGGATTTTGACTCTGTCTCAAAAGAATATATGATTTGGGCATTTCAAAGGTTTGGTTTTGGGGAAAACTTTGTCAGATGTGTGAATGTCTTGACCAGCAATACAGAAAGCTGTCTAAACTATATGGGATGGATGTCTCAGTGTTTTAAAGTCAGTTAGGGAATAAGGCAGGAGTGTCCGTTTTCTCCGATGACCTTCGTGCTAGCCATAGAGTTATTAGCCATAAAGTCAGGTCGGTAATAAGGCAGGAGTGTCCGTTTTCTCAGATGCCCTTCGTGCTGGCCATAGAGTTATTAGCCATAAAGTCAGGTCGGGAATAAGGCAGGAGTGTCGGATTTCTCCGATGACCTTCGTGCTGGCCATAGAGTTATTAGCCATAACGTCAGGTCGGGAATAAGGCAGGAGTGTCCGTTTTCTCCGAAGCCCTTCGTACTGTCCATAGAGTTATTAGCCATAATGTCAGGT